>BGPR01052208.1:0-10654 GCA_013235015.1 Araneus ventricosus
GTGTTAATTATCATTTGATGACCAGACGTCTCAGGTTACCCGAGGCAACCTTTGTCGTTGACTCACCCTCCCGACTTGACCCTTTTCCCCGCGCAATATCTTGAAAATCCAGGGATCAATTTCAGATCTTCTTGTCATTTTATGTAACATCTATTTTCCCCTTATACAGTAGACTCCGCTTAATGTGACCACGTCGGGACTTAAGAATTTTGATAACATTAACCGGTTGATAACAATAACCGAATTGGGTAAAATCAACTGTATTTTTAACACATCAAGGGAAAAGAAACAAAATGGAAAAGAAAACACTTACCTCAGGGCTATCTATAATTTATTTCAAAAATAAAAATTTAAAAAATGCATTAATTGTTGCCTGTCGACAATTATCCCTTAACAGTTCATTTATATTGCTCATACTCGCATTGTTTTTTTTTTAATTTGTTGAACGATACTGCACGCCGCGTTTCAAAATATCAAGGTCTTGCCTCATTTCGGCGATCATTGTACGATTTTCTTCGATATATTCGTTCCCGTCAGAATCACCAACATTTATTGCTTGGCAAATTTCCAAGTCTGCTAGTGTGGCAGCTACTGGAATGTCCTCGTCAATAGACATCCACTCTTCCTTTTGCATATCTTCAGGAGATTCAATGACAATTACCAACGGTCACGTCCCTGCCCGCTAAATGGACGATCTTCAAAGAGAGGTCATGAAAAATAAACCCTGAAATTCTTACGATTTGTGCCGGAAAGTGACCCCTGGATGTTTCCTTGCAAGTGAAGCGAGAAATTCTACGAACGTCAATCGCTAACTCTGGTTGAAAATGGGGCATCGGTCAATTCTCTACTTCTAAACTGATAACATTAAACGATGTAGTGATCACACTAAACGAAAAATCTGGCGTACATTTGAATATGTTGGTTCGGGACCAGAGGTTTTTGATAATATAAAGCGGATGATAATAATAACCGCGATCACATTAACCCTTTACGGTGCAGTGTGTCAGCTTATGGCACACCTACTTTCACTCGCTTCTCAACCGTTCAATTCAACTATAAATGGAAAATAATAGGTTTAGAATATCGCTAATAGAATGTACATAGCAGCCTTATGAAATTTCGTTTCGGAATAGGAATTATTAGAGATCAAGTTTGGGAAAAGTCCTTAACTCAGAGGTAAGTAATTTTTTCAGTTCTGGACGTTTACAATTTTTGCAAATTAACTCGAAAATTTTCCTCCAATATTCTTGAAGTTTTAATTTATGATTTTCTGTAAGATTCAACAATATTTTTGAGTGTATCAAGGTGGCTGTGTCTAAGGGGGTTCTCATATGAGTGGAGCGACCCCAAAGGGGGACGACCTCCCTCTGAATGAAGTAAGTTTTTTTTTTTAATTTTTTTTTGTAGATTCCATGTCTAGATAATAAACTAAACACATTCAAGATGTTTTTTCATCATATTTTAAAAAATTTAATGCCTTGCGCCGCAAAGGGTTAAACGGAGTCTACTGTACTCTACAACTCCGCTTACCGAACCAAAGAGGGAGAAGCCGTTTCGGATAATGTTTCTTTCACTTTAGCCATGGACACCTATTGCTATTTTGTGTCTAATTACAGTATGTAATACTGAAATGTTTTGAGTGTAAAACGAATTCAAAACTTCAATATTGTTAGTACCCATTAATTTTAATTTTAATATTCTAAAATTAATCACTGAACTTCTTGTGAAGTCTTTAAAGAAAAAAGAGGGGATATTGTTGCGAAAAAGTTTCGCCTTCGCGATTATTTCCGTACAGTACGAGTTTTTTGGATTTGCGATTCCAGAGGCATTTCGGATAACCCGGATTTCGGGATTTTACTGTAATACCCGATACCAAATTCCTAACTATTTCGGAAATCTTGCATTTCTGCGTTAAAAAGTACTTTAAAAGAAAAATAAGCTGTAAAAATGTTTGAGTGGTTTATTTGCTGAAAAGATCGTCTTAATTATTTTCTTTTCGATTGTATCAATGACTCTTTAACACGCAATAATAGTTTTCTATAGAGAAATCGATTCAATTAACCTTTTCCCATTTAGTAGACCATTCGAGCATCTTCTGATGAGTGTTTTATAATTGTATGTTCAAGTGCAAGAAGATCTGACATGGCACCCACGGCTTTTTAAAAAGCTTTTCTAAGAATTATATATTTTTATTTTACCTTTTCCATTCATCTTCCATTCACGTGCAGTTGATTTGCTCAACTTGCTTATTCATTCATAAATCTTTTCACCACTCTGCGTTTCTATCAGGTATGAAAAACATCTTTTCAGACCTAATTTCTGAAGTTTCCGTTTTGTAGTGCTTTTTTTAAATTAATTAGATTAATTTTCTATCAAATGAGGAAAGTTACACTGAATTCTATGGAACATTTGCTTCAAAACTCTGAAGTCAACCTTTCGCAAAGTGTGATAAAAAATTTGCTTTATTGACAAATTAGCCGTCTTGATGAAACTAATTTTAAATCGTGAGTTATAAACCATTTCCTTTGAAGTAGGGTTTCAGAATGAATAACATATTTATAAGATTCTCTTCTTTCATAGCTAATGTACTGCAATAACTGTTTGATGTTTCTCTCAATTTAATATTTGTATAAATCCTGTTCATTCGAATCACTGGTGTTCTATTAAGAAATTAAAATTAGCTCTCATTTTAAGGTAAAAGCATTAATGCATGGTTAAGAACTAATATAAAAACTTTCACGATAATTAAGAATGAATAAACTGATTGATCAGATTGAAAAAATACGAATGAAATTACTCCTACAGAGAAGATATTTTTATATTCTGTAACTAGACTTTCTACTTGATTTCCTTTGCTCGCGGATATTTAATCATTTACAGATAATATAGGAAATCTATAAAAAAGAAGCATTTATTTTTTATTTATTTATTTACAAATCGACCCATCCCAGCCGGAATTCTGCGCCTTTGAATTATGTTTCATCATTTGTGCAGAAGGAAGTATTACGCACAGTGCATGCGCTATCATCTGCAGGGCATGTTTTACCATCAGGTGAACCTAGGTAATCGCATAGGGGCATCCCAACAATGGATGAATTTGTCCATCAAATGAGAGGCCGCGGTGGCCTAGTGGTAAGGTCTCGACCTCGGGACTGGAGGGTCGCAGGTTCGAAACCCGATTCCACTGAAGATCCGCCGTGTATGGGGCCTGTTGCACGCTAAATCATACGTAGTGGCCAAACGTCCTCCCGTTGGTGTGGCGCGGAAGTTTGGAGAGGGGGTGCCAGATCAGGTGTCGTCCTCGTCATCTGACCGCGGTTCAAAATTACGAGGTCCGTCCCTAAATAGCCCTCGTGTTGCTTCAAAACGGGACGTTAATATAACCTAACCTAACCTAACCTAATGTCCATCAAATGAAACTCCTATTTGTCCATTGGACAAATGATCCCGTCCCTCTTGCTAAATATTTGAATTTATCAAAATATTGTGGGTTTTTTGGGGGTGCTTTTATGATGGCAATATTTTCTCTACGTATGTATTTCGTATTCGAGAAAAGGTTGATTTTTCCTGAAAATTATCTATATATATCGTATCTATCTCTTACGTGGCGAAAAGAAAGGGTCGAATTTCTTAATCGCCGTTTGGCAACAGCTGGCAAATTTAGATTGTTTACATTCGAATCGGCGAATTTAGTTTGATCTGGGACAACGAAAATTTTCAAAATGAGTTTAAGTTGTTCCTTTTATGTATCTTAAAATGTTGCAGCTGAACTTTTTGATGATGGCAATAATTCCCTATATATACCACGTATACGAAAAAAAGTCCTTTTTTTTATAAACCTGTGGCGGCGCTAGCGTCAAGCCACTCATTTATTATTGAAATGTAAAATGTATCTTTTGTATCTGGCAACATTGTTATAATTCCAGATTGTATCCGCGCGATGCGATGTTGTTCGCATAAGCTTTCGTCATGTAAATAAGTAGTGTACATAATGTAAATTAAATGTATATAATTTAGATCATCATTTTATTGCAACCATACATCCAGCACTCTTATCTAAACGCCAAAAACCGTACCCTTCGTATATGGTTTCAGATGTAAGAAAAGAATTTACTTATTTATATCACAAAATTTGCTATAAAGCAATTTAATAATCTGTTTCTTTTTAAACTTCACTTTTATCTTACACATATCACTTATCCCATTTATGTTTGAATATAATCAAAAATATTGTTACAAATAAAAAAGAATACTCCATAAAGTAGAAAGATAAAAAAAATGCTGTAAATAAAGAAAACTGGGCATTTTTACTGAGCATCACTGGAAACATGTCCCATGAAATCTATTTGCTATTCATATCCTGTAGCAGCTAAATCATTTCATAGAGTGCATATATTTTCCAGTGTAAAGAAAAATTAAGCAAAAACAGCTCAAATAATATTATTTCTTTGCACTGTGTTATCATTTCTTCGACAGTCAAGAATATTATAAGGTGAATTTCACTTAAGTCAACTTTTCAGTTTTTGCCAGTGGCGATATTCGGTTTTATTTCGAACCAAACCGTTTTATCATTTTATAACATATTTTTTATATTATCTGGGTCGTTTCTATTTATTTATTTATTCATTGATATTACTTCTTTAACATTCTATCATACGAGTGGTATCTATTACTTTTTAACTTGTGAATTTCTGTTGAACCTTTTTTTTTTCCTTTAGTGATTCATTTCTTGTAATTTCATTCTGCGTAATAGAAACTGCGACTTGATCGGGCAAAAAAAACTTTTGGTGTTTTTGTTACATTTGAGAAGATCAGATGCAATAAAATCAAAATGCAAATCGAAAAGGAATTTCGCTGTTTATGAAATTAGATTTTCTTTCCCGAAATCATGTTTTGAAATTGCTTCTTTGAAAATTCCTAGATTTCATATAGTTTCCAACACATATATGTATGCCAAATATTTCATACTATCTCATTTTCCTAATGCCGAGAAGATGAATTCGCAACAGAAAATTTTAACTTTAAGGGAACCTTAAAAAGAAGTTAAATAACATAAAGCTTTTTCGTAAAATAAACCATTTCTATATCCAGTTTTGGTTTAGATTTATTCTAATTTACACAGAAAAGATTTAACTACAAATCTTTAATACTGGTCTAAAAAAAGAGCCTTAAAAAAAGATGAAAATGTTTATCATTCAGTAAGCATTTATTCAATTCAAATCATACTCTTTTAAATTATCTTGAGTTAAACTGTTTTCAGTATGAGGTATCTGTAAAGAAAATAATATTAATGGATAACAATATTGATACGAAAAATCGTCCTGTGAATGTACGATGAAAATAGTCCAGCAAACAGGATAGTGGAGAATGACACTTGATTCACGAATATTCCGGAAAACACGACGCACAGGAAACAAGAGGAACACCATTTGTACCAATGAGCAAAACAAACAGACAGCAAATCACTAATAACAACAGTCAAAGTACTTTCAATACCGCTAGGTGTTATCGGCTTACCAGCTCGTACTGTGTGCAAAACTGCAAAGAGATTCAAAGACCTTCAAACACATTCCAAAGATGTTAACTCGTCTCAGAACCTCCGCATTTTTATACCTTTTCCGAAAGGATTTGACTTCAGATAGAATCATCTAGTACATTTTCTATATCTCTGTTCCTAATAGAGATAGGACGATAATTCTGGTATTTTCTATGAGCTCCATTTTGTCGCCAAATCTGCCGCTAAGTCACCAAATGGTCGCCATGGTCAGAGAGTATTGGCTACGCCTCTTAGCGTCATCTGATAAAGCCTTTGTAAATGGCTCTTTCCAATCATAAGACTAACATTGCTGGGAAGCGACATTACAGGTTCGTAACAATACGTTAGTGATAAGACGAAAACGTTCATTTATCTCAATCGAAAGTATAATGTCCTTATTACTTTCAAATAATAATGTGCGCGCATCATTTGTAGTGTGTATTGTAGGTAGTTTAATTGGTTTTTCAAGCAATGACTTCTATCATTTGGGAGAAATTCCAGCAGAACATTTCGATAGGGAAGGGCAAAATTAACCATCTGTTGACGATCTCTAAGTTATTGTGGGAAATGATATTTTACAACTTCTTATTGTATCATTTATCTATGAATCATATAGTAAACATCAGCGTAAATGTTTTTCTACTCAATTTCCTCGTATACTTACATAATACGGCGCATTTTGTGTTTAACTTCGTACTACAGGGAAGAGAAGAGGTTGAATCAGTGGTGCATAAGGTATCAGAGGATAAGCTTTTTTAAACCACTTCTAACTTAGCATACTCAGTTTACGTTAAAACACACTGTTTGTTTAAAATTTAAGTTCAAAGACCAATTAAAACAATGCCAATAAAATTATGCACAAATGTGCAAAAATTTCGCACGGGTTTACTGGTGAAGAATAAATAGCCACAAGAAACAAAATTCTTACTCGTAATAAAAATTAATTTTTATCAATATTATTGATAGTTATGATTTTCATGAGTTTATTAGCATTTTAAGGAATTTCTATTCAACTGAGACACGACGATACTTAGTTTTGCACTTGAACAACCAACTAACTACCCACGAACAGCTCTGAATATAATTGATTTATATTGCATAGCGTATCCGGATACTTGACATCAAGACTCTATTCCTGTACTCTCATTACGCCCTATATGAACAAGGGCAGCTTACAGGTCATTAATTTTAAAAGACACAGAATTCATATACGGTGTCGACGCACTCTTAACTTTCTACTCAGGTTTCTCGTTCCTTCTTCAGTTAATGAACGTTCTGCATAATGAGAGTCGTAAAGAATGAAAGCTTGCTCTGAAGCCTTTGAATGTTCAAGGAAACAAGATGAGAACTGATTTATTCCTCATATAAAATATTGGAACCGCAGAAAATGCAGAATTATAGCTTACATTAGAAACATACATGAAAGATTCCGTTTACTCTAAAAGTCCTTTTATTTCGATTATTTTGTCACATGGCCAAAGAAAGACAATTTTTGTCTCAAAATTAGCGTAACTCTCCCATCCGGTTGGCTTATTTATAAAATCAATTTTATATTATTATGTGCAGAGGGTTTTGTTTACTTTTCTATGGTCGAGTAAAAAGGAATTATGATTATTCATTAATTTCTTATTCCTACTTTAATCCTCCAGCTTTGAGCTCTAGGTTTAAGGATGGAAAAAGGGAATTAAACTTTTTGACGTAGACTTACGTCTCTCCATAGTGGCCTAATGGTGTGTCGGGAAACGAAAAAATTATGACGCCTTTCGCGCAAAAGTTAAACGCATATAGCTCCGCAACCAATTAACATAGATAGTTTGTTTTAGTTTCATTTAACAGAAAAAGGTAGACACTGAAAATTGCAAAAATAATTTTAGAATTTGTAATTACGGTTTAGTCACAGTCGAATTGCAAAGTTGGGGGAAATTACGAAGAATTTTAAATAGAGTCACACTAGACCAATAGTGACTATAAACTATATAGAGTTAATAGACGCATAGAGCTACTTTAGTCACAGAAAGTCACAGCCGAGTAAGGTAAGTAAGTCTTTGCCCTTCAATCCCAGCGGCCGTTTCGCAGAGACAACCTCCCGATATTTTTCTGTTTAAAATCGCAGTCTAATTTCAAATGCTACTCATATACAATAATTCCAAGTGAGTTCAAATACCAATGCAAAGAAGCGAGATGCACACTCGATGGGCAAAATCTATTTCAGCGCATTACGTCATCATGGGATTTACTCCGTATTTCTCCAATGCTCCACATATTTTAAAATTAAAGAAATAATTTTATTGTAAAAGCAAGAATGGGTAAGAATGTCGAAATTATGATTGTTTATCTTATGCACAATAATATTTCTTTCATCTAATATATCGAAAAAAATTATTCAGTGTTTCATGAAGAACTCCAAATTTTGATTCTTCTCCTATTTACGATTCTTTAAATTATTGTTTCCGCAATATATCAGACTTAGAAAAAAATTTCTGCTGCTAAGAACTGTTATATTTGATACTTATACCGTTACTTAAAATTGAAACGAAACTGAGTGCTCCCCACAGTGATGTTAACAACGCATCCGATATCTGTGAGCCTAACCTTTTTATTCTCATGTAACCTTAGTTCCAACTAAATAACAGTTGCATAGTTTATGGAAAGCTCTAGAACTTTCGAATGGTGAAACGTCAAAAAAATATCACTTTTGGAGACGAAAAACGTCTTAATAAATTTGTAAAATATAGTAATCCATGTTATTCCCAAATATAAAATGTATTCATAATTTTGCAGTAAAAGCCGATTCAATGGTATCTACGTATTTAATGGCATCTATGTGTTTCTGTGTATACGTAAGCAATTGTAGATACATTTACCTGTGAATTTAGTCACTGGATCAATTTTCTGTCTTCATTCGCCTCTCTGCATGCATCTACTCTTTCATAATTTGGTTAATTTTAGTGATTAATTAATTTTATAAGAAAATACGCACTTCAGAAAATCTCCTGTTACAGAAGTTAATAACATAAAATGAGCATCAAGCACACAAAGATTAAAAGTTATAAGCAGTGAACTTAAAAACGAAAAAAATCGAATTAATAATTTAAAAGTTGTAACAGTCATCTTAAAAACATTAAAAAGCATATTGAGAATTTAAAATTTGTAAGCACTGGACCTTCAAAACATTTAAAAAAAGTATAAAGAATTTAAAAGTTGAGCTCACTCAACCTCAAGTGCAATGAAAAATACTTTGGGAATTTAAAAGTTGTAAATATATTTAGTCTTAGAAACACCAAACGACATATTAAAAATGCAAAGTTCTTTAGGAAATTTGTTAAAGATTTCATATATATATAAAATTTATGTAACGAGAATTTATCTACGAAATTAAATTATATAGGTAAATTCTCGTTACATAAATTTACTTCGTCTTATTTTGTTAATTATTTATTTATTTCCTTTCATTTATTACCTGGTAAACGGAAATGGGAGAGTCTTGTCACGATCGCTGTAATGAATGTGTTAATGGGGAATATACGTATTGCCTGCATTTAAGAAGCATACAATATGAATCATAAAGTATTGCTTAGTTTTGTGATCAAGTTATAAGAAACATGGCGGAACGTTGATTTTTATGGAATCAGTCATAGTCATTCATGACTTTAATTCTGCAAATGCCAAAATTTGAACAGGTCTATTTCCCATCTATCTTTTTTCTCCAATGCCCAAGAGAGCTCCCTAAGCCTAAATGGTTTTAGAGTATAATGCGGCTCTCCGGGAAGTAGCATTTATTAATCCTTACAATCAATAACAAATCAAATAATTTTTCATGCCAGGAACAAATGCAGACCTCAACACAATAAGAATCAAACAAACGAAAACAACATACACAAACGACACACTAAATCCAACACAAAGCAAAACCAAATACAGAACAAAAGAAATGAAAAGATTCGCAATCAACTTTTCCCTATCTAACAATCCCTAGAGCTCAGATTTTGATCAATAACATTCGTGGATCTTTTGGAACACCTTTGGATCCTGAGCTCTACGCCTATGAGGAGTACAAGTGAAATAATTTAACAAGAGATATTAAAAATTAAACTTTGCGTTATACAGAATGGCGCAAAAATGCTGCAACTTCAAATAAAATACAAAAGAAAGATATTTGATTCCAAAATGAAAATACAGAAGAAACTGAAGAAGTAAACAATAGTGATGACAATATACCTTATGCGTGCAACGCAGCAGCATCCAGTGGTTGCATCAACAATAATTTCAAACATCATCTAACCAATTACGATTCATTCAAACAATAAAAAGCATGTTTTAATAAAAATTAAAACACATTAAAAGAAAATAAATAAAATGGAAAAGAACTCGAATGGCGAACTTTTTCAAAGTGCCACTCGCCATCGGGGTTCTAATATGAATAAATTTTCTGTCAACTCAGCGGTTCACAATCTCCGAAACATAACACGTAGCATCTATAACCCTGGCTGAAAAATTGAGGTGAACCTAGTTAATTAAGATTCCCTGAAAGGAAGATTAAGATTAGGGCTGAAAGGAAAGTTATTATTAATTACGTCCAATTAGATGCCTCGTTTATTCATCTCCATTCACTTCATTCATTCATCCTTCCGTTCTCTCATGTGTACAACAATGACTAAATAGTCAAAAAATATTCCATCTGTGGCCTGAATTTATCCAATTACTGAGATATAGGGAAAAAATCCTTCTTAAATAAGAAAAACTTTATAAAGTCTTTTTTAACAAATCCAATAGAGAGAATAAAGAAAGTAATCAACATTACCCTCTGCCAAAATACACGTAAGAATGACGCCTTCGAGAACATACCAGAAACAAAGGATATTAGGTCTAAGACGTCTGGAGACGAGCTAGATTGGAGACTTGAAGAGGGTAGTACATACTTGATACGTCTTCATAATTCTCGTTCGGTCTTACTAAAATCATAAAACATAAAGCGTTCAGTGCTTCCTTTCTTCATAGAGCTTCCCTATTACTTGAAAAAAAGTACCTATCATGATTGAAGCGTTTTTATTACAGATTTTGCACATGATATTTATATGTAAACAACACGTCAAGGTAGGTAATTCATCGTCAACATCC
>BGPR01052209.1:0-10654 GCA_013235015.1 Araneus ventricosus
ACAAAAAGGACTATCTTAAAGATAAAATGGACAGAAATCTCTGTAAAAACCTGAATTCAGCATCAAGGAACCTGCAGAGCAGAAGTTCTTGGCACAAAAAAAAAAAAAAAAAAGGGGTTGACAAACAGTGAGGTCCAAGGAAAAAACTAGTGTCAAAGGAAGCTGCAAAGAAAATATCTGCAAAAGCTGCCAAATTGCAGAGAAATATTCATCTGAAAAAAATGAGGTCGCAGGTCTCAAAAATTCCTTCCACATCTGAATCTTGTACACAAAATGAAGTTGCTTGTTGTACCAATGTGACTGATGCTCAAAAGCAAACTATGAAATGCCAATTGAGTCATGTCAATGAAAGACCTGTAAAAAACAAAAAGCCAGTAATGTGTCCGAGATATGCTCCAAAGGTCCATTACCATTAAAGAAATGTTTGCTGAAATTTGCTAGTGAAATATATTTGCAATAAAGTACTAACTTCCCCCTCATATTTGTTGTCCTATATGCATTTAAATTTGTCCATGACAATATACTTCGTAAAGTGTCTTTGGGAAAATCATATGCTATTGATTTCTTACTTTTTATAAATATTTTGAAATGAATGTAAAAGGCAATTGGGCTGCAGTTTTGATAGTTTTTTTCTGTACTTTGACTATTTAATTCATACTTTTTGCATGTTTTTCCTTCGTGCGTTGTTTCGTGTCTCATTTTTGGTTTTCCTCTTTTTTTGGCTTTTAGTCAATCGCATCCCTGCATTTTTGTCCTTACATCCTTCTATTCAAATGATATTCTACTTTGAATTTGATCTTTACTTCATGAACCCAAATTTCTTTGTTTCATCTTTAAAATCGAAAAGTTTGCTTTTTAAATTATGAAACTAAATGTAAACAGAAGCTTTAAATCATTGAACTTCCCTTTACATTAAAATATAATTGTTAACTAAATGATCAATTTGTTTTTTAGAAACTTGTTGATGTGGCTGAGTCATTAAAAAAGAATCTTGAACAAGAAAAGAAGGAAAAAATAGAATTAGAATTTAAAATCAGACAGGAGGTGGGCAATGATTATGCAGCATACAGTGATGAACTATTGGATGAACAAAAGTAAGTTGAACTTTTAAAAAGTTTATCCCTAGTGTTACATGAATTTTATGTAGTTTTATTTTTATCATGAATTCTATCTTTTTAAACAATTGGCATTATGTTTGATTCTAGTATCTTTTTAAATGCTTACTTTCATATTTGTTCAGGAAAATTTTTGAAAGACAAATTGAATCACTGAGAGAAATCTATAAGCAGAGGTTCGATGCTATGAAAGAGACGTACGAAAAGAAAATTCATGACCTTCAGGAAGAACTTAATGAATCTGATGACAGCTTTGAAAATTCAATCAGTGAAATAAATAAAACATTTGATGTAAGTGTTAAGTCATTTTTGTTAAAAATGTCTTAATATGCAAAATTTTTGCCGTAAGAACATATTTGTGTTACTAGATTTTTTTATTGAATGATATGTAGTAATGCTTATTGCATATTAATTTGTTATATCATTTCTGGTTAAAGTTTTTATTTAGCATTCTCAGGGATACTTGTGATAAATAGTTTTTTAGCTAATGCAGTAGCTCAATTCTTATTTCTGATACATTCTTAGATATGTGTTTTGAATTCTTTGTACCAAAGATAAATTTATTCAGTACTCCAATTTATAACTGTAAGTCGCATAAGAATCTCTTGTGATTGACTTCAGATTTGGCTTCAAATGAAGAAATATGGCATGGTTTTACAGCTGTGTGCTAGATTAAACCTTTAGATTTAAATTTAATTTTTTGAAAAAGTGATAATTTAGATCAAAGTAATGAATTTCTATCGAAATTTTTGTCCTAACCCAATTTATACTTAATAATGATTTATTCAACCTTGAGTAGGACATTAAATGTTTGCATGAATATCATAAAATGGAGCAAAAAATATCATAATTTGTGGTATCAGCAAAGCACTTAAACTTCAGATAATAACAGGAATGGAAATAAAACAAAAGATTATAAATAAATGGAATTCTATTTCAGGGACTCTTCTTTTTAGGAAGTTAAAAACCCAAATCGTACATACGAGTATTAACTGCTGTTAAATCTCTATAGACCTTTAGGAACGTTTGCATATTCTTCAGGGGTGATTGTGTTCTGGTATTACACCGGAAATCCGGTATTTTCTGATAAATCTATTTTTTAAACTTAAGAGTGCGAAAGACTGAAACTACTATGGATTCTCCATAGTTTCTACGCAATTTCGGCTTCTACTACGAACTACACAAATTATAATCCATACTACGGAAAATTTACTTTGTATTATGCTGAGTGAATCCAAATGAATTTTTTATAAAATGCCATACCATAACTAAGAATAACTACCTCACCTAAGAATGATCCCCATAAGAATTTATATATATTACCATGAAAGACCGAAATCTGGAGAATGTCGACTTGCACCGGTGAATGTCAACATTCACATTTGGAGAATGACGACTCGGTCTTTCACAGTAACATATATATTCATTAATGCTATTTATACAAAATGTTATATTTTTAATATTGTTTTATTATCAATTTTGATGGTTTCTTTTCATGTGTGTTTTAGAATGTTATTGAAAACTCATGAACTAAAACAAAATCAATTTATGTGAAAAAAGCATATTAAAAATTGCATGCAAAAGTTGAATCTATGCTGTTTTGAATGAATACATATCCGCTCCCTACACATAGCTTTCCTGCTAAAATTTCAGGTATTTTTTCATGAAGCCACAATCACCCCTGATTCTTACAGCATTAACTTTCTTGCAGAAGTTAATAATAGAGAGCAGAAAAATAATTTTTGAAGAGGAATGTCTAAATAAACAATGTTGAATGGCTTAAATTAATTCCGGTTGTTTACCACATAAATTTAGATGTGTTTTACAAAATGTTATATTTTTAATATTGTTTTATTATCAATTTTGATGGTTTCTTTTCATGTGTGTTTTAGAATGTTATTGCATGTGTTCTTTTTTTTGTAGAAGATTGAAGAAGAATCGTTGATTAGTTTTTCACCAGCAGTTGGACAGCCCTCTAAGCAAGGTATTCTATTTCAAAGTGAACTTTAGTATTTACAGGTCACAATACCCAGTTCTTTCCTGTGTTGTATTCTTTTATTTTATTTAGGAATAATCAATTATTTTCTAAAAATGCTTAATTCAAGCTATTATGATAGCCTTTTGTTTCAGTATTCACATAATTCAGTCATGGCACATTTCCTCTTTTTCGGCATCAAATTTAACCAATCTTGGGATCGTTGCAAATCTGCATTAAAATTTTTGTTAATGTGTTTGTGGTGAGGGGGGGTCACACAAAAACTTCATGCCATGTGTAAATTTTTTGTTTGGCTCTAAGGTGAAAGTTTAGAATTCGTAGGAAGTTGCGTACTTCTGCTGAAAGCCATTCAGCATCTGAATGATGTATCGACGTTTTGCCGTGCTTTTAGGTCAAAGTTCAGCATTGGGAGGAATGTATTCTTTTCTTCCATCCATCCATTTCGAATGAATTCTGATTGGATGGAAATCATCCATGAATTTCTTCTGATCCAAATTTTGTGAGAAAAAAAAAAGATTGTTAGTTCTCCGTGAAGGAAGTCGTTTTATTTTCGCGTTCTTTTTAACATTCTGGTCTACGTTTTTGTTAGTTATTTCGATTTAATTTTCATTCTCGAACATTTGCGTATCAACAGGGTTGGCGACTATAGTTTCTGATAGTCCGAAATTGCGGGATATAGATAAAAATATAAAGAAATTTCGGTGTGATTGTCTAGAAAAAAAATTAACTTAAATCAGTTTCCTTTTTGCCAAGTTTTATCTGTTGGAGAAAGTATTAAAAAGGTTAATGCCCATGTCACATTTCAGCGTTTTCGGCATCGAATTTTAGTACTTTTGTGATGGATGCAAGTCTGCATTAAAATTTTTGTTAATATGTTGGGGTGGGAATGCGCACGCAAACAAAAACTGCACGTTGTGTGCACATTCAGCATAATGTCAGATTTGTTAGATAAAAGAACATCAAATAATACATATTGAAACCTATATATAAACATACTTTTCACAATGCTAAATTCAAAATGATGAGCAAAGAGCAGTATGCTGTTGGAGTATTTTTGAGAATTGATTATTTTAGAAATTTAGATTTGGCATGATGGTATTGATAGTAACGTGAAAAATTTAAGTCAAGCAAATGCTACCAGGTGGAACTTGATGGTAAGAAAATAAAATTGGAGAAAAAAATAAAAAGCTCCCATCGAAGAAAGACAGCAATAAAAAAAAATTTTGAAAATGGCGGAAAATAGCAGACTGAAGCATAAAAGAAAGCTTGAAATGTTAGCTCAAAAAAATTTTGAAAAAGGATTAAAAATTCTGTATAAATTTAAAAAAATTTTTACATGGCCATCATTTTTTTTAGTGAGAATTTTTGTCATAGTTTTTATTTTAACAAAACTTTCAACTAGTTTTTATTTTTAATCCATTAATTTTCTTTTATACTAATAATACTGTGCCTTTGTTCAGTTACATGTTACTAATCTTTTAACAATCTGCATTTTCCGACTCATTAGAGCACTTTAGAAACAAGCTCAGCCGCTTTGGACTTTTCTTCGTAAGGCAATCTTTTCCAGTGCAATTGCTAAATTCTGCAGATTTTCACTACCAATCTTAGCTTCTCTGCTGTAAATAATAAACAGTAATTTGGTGGGTATTTTCGTCATTAACAGAACATTAGGATCAAAATATGGCATCATTAAAAGAACGAACAAGGTATTCAAATTGTTACACCTAATACTCTCGTTAAAGTAAACTTCTTTCAATTTCTCTAAGTTTTTTTCTTACAAGCTCTGAATTATCAAGTTTTCAGAAGCAAAACAGATTCAGACACTGTTTTTGACTCTATTCATTAATGACTTCAATTTTTTTCCTCTTCTAAGGTCTTTAACAGCTGTTTTAAACTGGATCTTAAATTGCTTACTGTTCTGTAACATACTATTTTCAAAATAGTAAGAATGGAATTGCAAAAACTAATAATCGCAACAAAACAGAATAATCTAGTCTCATCTTACAGCCTAATGTAATAGATTTTAAATAAGTTTCTCAGTGCTGGTATATTTGCTTCTGAAACGATGCATTCCATTCCTATTGATATGAGTTGTTTGAGTCCCAGAGCTTTTAACCGTCTAATGATCAGAAATAGTCTGTTTAATTTTTTATTTAACAAAGGTAATTAAGCACAATAATTTATTGTATCCTCAAGAATTGCTGCAGAAAGATTTATTGAAAAAAGCATTATCTAAATTCTGAATAGTCTAAAACCATTTTAATTTGAGTTGAAATGCATATTTTTCAATCTCGAACATTACGTGTAAACTAGAATATTGGAAAATTTTGAAAATCATTCATTCAGTGCCATCAGATGTCTTAAAATATCAGGTAAAAATGTGATTTTATTTGGTTTGACTAAACAGATTTTATTACAACACTAGTGTTAAAGTTTATTTTCCCATTCATTATTAAAGATGTATTATATTTTTGGTCAGTTAAGTAAAGAGTATTATTATAGCTTTTTTTTCCATTAAACAGTGGTGTTGTTGAAGGCTCTAACATTTGCGGGCTCAACATTCTGATGGTAAACCCAACCTTCAGCTTATACTAGATGATTGTTTAGAATAGATTTTTTTTGAGGCCCCTTGGTTATACTCACTAAACACAGTACTTTCCTTTGAATAGTCATGCCGCGTTTTAAGAAAATTATAAAATACATCAATTTTCCAAGAAACACTTCCCCATTTAAATCAAAATAATTAATTTGCATAAAAGATATCGTAATTAAAAAAAAGTGTCTAAAATGGTTTTCTGTATTGTAACCGAAACAAATTAGAACCACTCACCATTCTGATTAGAAAAAGAAAAGGACAAGAAAAAATGAGATTCTTCTCATTTATTAAATAATACTACATACCTTCAAGAGTTTGTTTCTGAACTAGTTTCAGCATTGAGCTTCTCTTTCTTCAACAGTTCAATTTCAGCAGTAGCTAACTCTAAACTATAATATATATATGATTCTCTAAACTTATAGCAATTATCTATTTCCAGCTCCTAAATGGCTTTCCCGAAAGGTTGTTTTAGTAGCAGTTTTACTCAAAAAGAACCACCACAATAATTTTCAAAATGCATCTTCAAAAACCATACACTGTCTTTCTTTACAAAACCTTTGGGTCAAAAAATTACCTAATTCATCTCAATTCTTTATCAAACTTTCTTTCAAATTCACTGAAAATCTTCGTTGAATGGTCTTTATTTTTTATAAATTCTCATTATTATTTAATTTATTATATTGATCTTTTACTTCCTCCATAGTCTGAACAGATTCTTCAGATTTGTGCGTTTGTTCTTGACATTCTTCTAGATTAATTTCTATGAAATGCAGAACAAAGAAATACAGGTTTTCCAAGCAAATTATTTGTGCTGAAAAAGTACAGTGCATTTGCAGAAAAAGAATTCCTTTATTAAACATACTTTTTTTTCACTTGCGTAACTTTTGAGTAATCTGCTTCAATTTCAGTTTTCTTCTTCAAACTATACTTCTCACAGTTTGGTAGTTTAACAAAAAATTCTTAAATAAACAACTAACAAACAGATGAACGTAAAAGGTGGGAAGAAAAAAAAACAAACAAGTATAGCATTTTGAAGAAGATAATTTGTTGCATTTTGTCATCACATTTTAGTTTAATTACATGGACATCCCATTTTGCAGGAACATGAGATATTTTTTTCACAAACAAAAGAGAGAGACGAGCAAATACTACCAATGGGCAAAATTAGTTATATTTTATGTGAATGGAATATAAGAAATTTTCCATTTAATTTTTCCTCTATGAACTAACTTTTAGGCTGGCTTCTATCAATAGATTGGAAGGAAAAAATGGTTTAACGTTGAGAGCATTCTGAATTTCTTCTCAATGCTGTAATTTAAACAATTCATATTTGTTCCAGAAGTCTTGATCTTTTATGAGAGAACATCATTTAATAAACATACATAAATACTATTTATAAGGCTAAACAAATCAACAAGTTACGAATATGAAAAAAGAACAAAAAGAAATAGCCTTTGGTTCTGATAAATAGCTTTTATTAAAACAATATGTATTTATATTTTGGTTTAAGAACTGTGAATCCGGTATTTTTCCATTCAGTTTCCTTTAGTGTAAAATTTGTTCATGAATAATGCATTTTGTAAATAAATGCACATTTTTGTAAAAGAAGTATGAATTTTTTTGGTGAACACTTTCTATTAGACCAGGGACTCAAATTACTTATCTGTAGTGTATTGAGCAGTTTCACTTTTTTAAAAGGTGAAACATTAGTGGTAGCTTGAAGATATTTGATTGAAATCTTGTTTGCTCTAACAATAGCTGCAATTAGTATTAATTACTTACTATTAATTAAATATTACCCTTTTTTTACTTGAATGCATTAATAAAAAAAAATTGCAGTGGTTTATATATGACCTTCTTCGAACAATTCTAAGATACCCCAAAGAATCAACAAATTAAATGCCTTTTCCAAGGGATGGTTACTAAAGAGTAGGGAAAAAGACTAGAATATTGCACAACTAAGGATGGTAGATTAGTTTCTCTAAATCGCGAAATCTTTGTGAACTGATTACTATTTTTATAGCTATCTTATTCTTTTTTTCCAGTAGTATCATATTTCAACCCTGCTTCCTCCATAGCTTGAACAGATTCTTTTGGTTTATGGTTTGGTTCATTTATTTGGTCTTTTCTAAATCAACAATTTCAAGAAAATGCAAAGTAAAAATAATAATTTTAAAACAGTATTTTGTAAATAATATTTACTTTTTACCAAAAACTGAAAAGAAATTATTAAAAGTGTTACAAAATTAATCATCAAAACATACTTACTTTCTGTAGTTTTGAGTAACTTTCTTCATTTAGCTTTTCTTTCTTGAATTATAACTGTTCGACTTTCTTAATAAATAATAAAATCAATAACACACTAAAAAGATATGAAAAGGATAAAATTGATCATATGTGTCATAACAAAACTTTTTGAGAGATAAATAAGCATCTTGTAGACTTATTTATAAAATAAGAACAGTAACAATCCCTATGCCAGATGACTGCGACTTAATGAAGCCAAGCAGGCTACCGACTCACTGAGTGGGCATAAACAAAGTGATTTGGGCAAATACCCTTTTAAAAGCATTTTACTCCCCCCAGTTGGCAAATAAAATATTTTTCAATTCCATCATTCTAAATATCGCGATGATTTTTTATTAATTTGTATACTAATCCATGAATTTTTAAGTATTTATTCTATAGTCTGATAATAGAAGAAACCTCTTCATTCTGGGTTTGCTTCACAGGCAAAATCATCGTGAGAACAGAACAGCGACAAGCGAAAGATAAATTGGATAAATTAAATTTGATAAGTATTACTGAAGTAAAACTATGATGGGATGACAACACATTGACTTAATTGGTGGGAAAAAAGATCTACAAGAAATATTCAAGTTACAAATTTAGTGAAAACATATCAACACCAGCTCCATAGTAGAATATGATGAGCGTTTATGTTTTAAGCAGTGTATATATATGAAACCTAAGGAGAACAAGGCTTTTTTTCTGAAAAGAGTATTGTTCTTGCAATCACTATTTCAGGCTTTGAAATCACTTAATGACATGCTAGATAATTTTGTACTACACAACTTAGAATGACCTAGACTGAGAGAATAATTTTTTAATGAATAACATTTTGAATTCTGCAAAATATTCCCATTAAAGTATATTTAAAAGTACATTTTAAAAAAATTAGTATTCTGGGACTTATTATACCAAAATTTAGCAAAGATAAGGCATAAATAAGTGTCCAAAATATTTCGTTACACTCTAAAATGAATCAACAATACACGATTCATTAAACTGAATAAAATGGAAGTAAATTACCAGTTGGTCAGAAGAAGTCAAGGCGACCTCCTTGTAAACACTTTTTCTCTTCTAATAATGAATCAAACTGTTTTCACATGATACAGGTACTTTCCTTTGTTCAAGTTCTTTTCAGTGATATTTCCAAGCTTGGTCAGCCTCAGTAATTTAACTCAATGCATGAACTTTTCTTTTAGATATTGCTCGCTATTCAAAAAAAACAGCCAATGCAGAAGATTAAGTTTAGAAAATAAGCGACCCAAAAAAAATATATTAATTTTTAAATTCCCATTCAATTTCTAAACAGGTTAAAGAAATAAATAAAATCTTATTGACTGAAGGTCGACAACATCAACATATAAAATTAATCTGTAGCGATGTAACCCAACGCGACCTATATAAGTGTGCCAGCGGGCATCTGTGAAAGATAAACATCGAAGAGAATTTGGCAAACTAGCTACCCCTCTAACTTCACATTAACATTTCCTTCTACTTACCAGGATCATTTTGACTGACAATGAATATATTGCTTGATTAAAGTGAATTGGCAAATGCTCTCTTCAGGAGCCAACCTGGTGATCTCTGAAACAATTTAGGACATTACCGTACAGAGCAATATTCAGCTGGTGCAGAACAATAAGAAAGAAGACAACGGCGAGAGACTCTGAGCGTACTATCTCAATGGAGAGAAGCCAATACTAGTACAGCGGAAACCATGAAAGTAAGTTCCGAGACTTTGATGTTGGAGAAATCATTTCATAAATTCAACACAAATGTTTGTACCATCATCATTCAACCTCTAATCTTATTATACTTAAAAAATAAAAAGCTGTGTACTTCAATAAAATAGGCATAGTTGGAAGTAAATGGGATGCATAAGTGTGCCAACCTGATCCAAATTAACACTAAAAGTGACTCATAAAAGTTAACTAAAAAAAACACATAGACACAGTTAGACTGGATGATTAAACAAAATGAGAATTGTTCACAATTTAATGCATGTATGAGTGGCAAACATATTTAAATAATTTTTTTCACTTAAGCTGGTTTCTGAGAACCACAATTTCTGCCTTGGCATTCAATTCTTCAGAAATAGATTTCAAATCTTCTTTGAGAAACTGGTGGATGGAATTAGTCTTACAATCATCTTCTTCCCCTACTGCATCAAAAAAGATACAGATGTATCCACAGAAGCATTTTACATTTTCTTCAGCATTTAGAGACTGTAAAAGAAAAACCTTAAATTCATGAATTTTATTTTAAAAAAAACAATTCAAACTTGGGATTTAGAACTTATATGTAAAAAACAAAGAGAAAATGTAAAAATCTTTCTTGAAAAAAAAATGCCGCTAAATTGACCTTTTTATAATACATATAACCTATAATCACAACATTTAAGAAATAAGGCCCCAATTTTTTTCATATAGAGCAAATGTCATCTGCTCTTTCCTCTTTTCATTTTTTTTTTAAATCAAGTCTTATTCATATGTGATATGACATGACACAAGCAGGAAAAAAAAGCTGAACTTCATAAATAATAATTATCATGCTAAACATAAACTTTGAAAATAAAATAAGAATGATTAATTGAAAAAATAAAATGAATAAATTTATACAAAAATGCTTGAGATATTAAAATGGTTGAATTATGAAACC
>BGPR01052210.1:0-10653 GCA_013235015.1 Araneus ventricosus
AAATGTACTTCGTTCAGTTACGTATTGCTCTCTGAACTTCTATAAACGTAACAAAGGAACATTTTGAATAAATTTCAGTACTAAACTTACGGAAAAGAAAGTATCAAAATAACTTTAATATTGTATTTATTATTCATTTTTAAAACCGAGGTATTTGTAATTATATTTTTTAATTTGCATTCTTTATAAAGAAACAACATTCCCAAACAATGTATCCAAGAAAGAGAAAAGAACAATATTTTGTAAAACTTGATTCACATTTATAAAGCTATAATTATTCTACTGTAAATTTCAGAAACCACTTTTTCTTACAAAAAATAATCTTTATAAAATATGAATTAATCCGGAACATTAAAAGAAATCTATAGTAGCAGATAACAAACTGTTGGCACTTTCTGGTGCTGGCTAATTATAATCACATGTGAAATTTTTTTGGATGTTGGCAGTAGTGACGTGTCAGATTCGTTCCGACTCCGAAACGTAATTGGATTTATCGTCCATAATTACTGTAATAATCTTTATTATTGAGCATGTATTTTAATATGAATCATAATCAATGAAATAATAATTTTCATTAGATAATTAATTATATTGATATTAATTTTAATGAATAATTTTCATTAATAATCATAATTAGATAATTAATTATATTGATGACAATTTTACTAATTAATTTTAATTACTAATTATTTTTAAATTTACATTTCTGTTAATTATTTAAAATGTCGTTAGTGAATTTAACTGAACTTTGCTAGAACTTTTAGCATTTTGAGACGCTTTTGATTTCTATTATCTGGTTAGGTCTTCTCATGAATGCCATTTAATTTGTTGGAAACAATATATTTACTGAAGCGTTCACTAATGAAATTTCAGCTCAGATTTCTTTCTAATTAAATATAATCTCACCCAATTCTAATGATCTCCACAGGGTAAAAAAATCTTTTAATCTTCATCAAGGAATATAAAACAACTCTTTGCAGTTATCAAAGATCCACTGCTGTTGAAATCTGTTATTAACTATATTAACAAAATGTAATTTTTTAGTAAATTCCTATCAGTTGAATCGATTGCTTTTAAATTTTGAGCAAACTATAGATGTCATTTAAATATGCAGGGCAAGTCACGTGCCTTCGTCGGGAGAACGTCGTATTACGAATCCTGTTGACATGGGTTCAAATCTCAGCAGGCATAGGCGTTGAAAGACAATGTTTTGAAAATTTTAATTTCGGATATTCTCTTTAAAAAGTTATTTTATAACATATATTCAGCATTTTATTTGATTTTACTCTTTATTTCCAAACCTGATTTATTATTAGATAAATTTTGAATAATTCCTTAAACTTATATATAAGTATGGGGGAACTAATAAGTTAGAATAGGAATTATTTAAAATCTATCTAATAATAAATCAGGTTTGAAAATAAAGAGTAAAATAAAATAAAATGCTGAATATATATTATAAAATAACTTTATAAAGCGAAATTAAAATTGTCCAACCTTCCCCTTGTAACGACAACGCCTGCCAGCGATTCGATCCCATGTCAGCAGGGTTCGACGAAACATGGCGTTCTACAGACCTTGCCACGTAAGCATGTGCTGAAGATGGCATATTTAAATGAAGTGATCAAAACCAAATGTATTTAAAAAAATTCTAGGTATGTGAGAAATTCTTTAAATTGCTCAAATGGAAAAATATTATTTCTTAACAATTTTTAAAATGCATGCCCATTTGTTGACTTATCTTAAAATTTATACAAAAAATTCTTGACTGTTTGAAAAAAGTAGAGACTCAAAATTTTCTCTTAAATAGTTTTTATCAAATCTATTAATTTCAATGTACCGAGATTCAACTAATGAAAAAATTTTTGTTATTGAAATCTTGAGTTAAGAAAAAAATTTATAATTATTTTCAATTATAATTATTATGAATTATTTTTACTTGCATCTTCTTTTAACTAGCAACTCTTTTACTTCTCAAGCAATATCAAAAGAATCATTGATCAAACCCACTATTCTACTAGTTCCTTTGTAAACAGCCTCTGAAATCGATTTGTATGCCCTGAGAATCCGATTGCATTCATTCAAAACACCCGAATCTTAGCCTCTCCTGCTCCACGCGAAGAAACCTATCTGTATCCATGACCCCAAATGACATATAGTTCATTCTAGAACGAGAGAAATCCTCTTCTAAGATTTTGTATCCAAATCAGCGATTCTGAATCAGTATCATGATGCAGCGGAATCAGTAAATCCGATTCACGAATCCGAATCCGCGGATTCATGAATCCGATTCTGCGGATTCTTTCCTTTTGAGGAGTCGGATCCACGGATTCGTTCCGGATTGAACGACATATCACTAATCATTAGATATGCATTTGTTTTCAAAACAAAAATTTTACATTGTGCGAAGCTAAAATTTCCAGGGTTGGATTATTAATTGAGTCCAGTGTCACAGAGGAATAAGAATAGCAATGGAAGTGAAAATAATGTAAAAGACTGCCCGCTCCCCTGACTCCTCATCGTCCATGGAAGCGAGCAATTTCACGATGCAGAATTCACTCAATACTGAGCCATTAATATTAGTGATTACACTCTTTTCAGGGATATCTGTAAAAATGAGATTTTGTAATCCCTTTTTCCCTCATTTCTTGATACGGTAAAGTTTTGAAATTCTGTACAGTTATTTTCTTTCTGATGACAATGCAATATATAATTTGTTTACAAATGGATTACCAACCAACCACTTAACTTATTTTGACATGATTCATTTCGAGAGGCGCCATCTGGTGCTGAATTTTACAACAATTGATTACACTTTTCCACAATAATGAATATGATGATGAATTATGAAATATATTAAAGACTAAAAAGAAGAAAATATTCAAGATAAAAAATTGTTTTAGACACGTTAAAAAAATATCAAAACAATGAGGCTCAATCTGGTTTTGGTGTGAGTTCTATTTCAGTGCCAATGCTTTTGAGGTAAAACTTCTACCTTCAAAGCATTGAACGTTCAAAATTGTTGAGTTAAAGACTAATAATCTGTGTCAAAAGTACAATAAATTCGCATCAATAAAATTCACACAGTGAAGTAGGGGGAGGTCTGTTTTAATCCACTTTTCGACTGTTTGAAAATTCCTTGTTGCGTAGTCACTACCAAACGCGCAGTTCGATTTTCTTCTGATTTGGCATAAATATTTCTTGAAGCCATCTAAAACGACTCATTTGTAAGAATTTTTATATTTTTTTATTCCGTTAAAAGATGGTCACGTTTTAATGTC
This sequence comes from Araneus ventricosus, assembly GCA_013235015.1. NCBI lineage: Eukaryota > Metazoa > Arthropoda > Arachnida > Araneae > Araneidae > Araneus > Araneus ventricosus. The sequence continues at coordinate 3,282 of BGPR01052210.1, forward strand.
TTCAATGTGTTGGAGAGTCAGTGGTGAATTTGGCATTATTAAATCAGCTGAATAATTTTGGGTAATATTCAGACATTTCTTTTTGTTACACTTATAAAAGCAGATATTTAATTTAATTTTCTCAATACAATCGATGTTTTGTTGCTGCAACTTGAAAGCAAAGATTTGTTTAAATAAATCGCACTGCAAAAAAAAAGAGTGATGATCATATGTCCGTGTTAAGAGCTGGTTGTTTGTGATTACTTCCATCTATTCTTGTTTTAATCTTTTCTTGAAAATATGATCTTTTCAGATAGGGTCTGGAAACGCGATTACGTCTTCTTGGGACTTATGTTTGAGTTCTCCGATATTCCACATAATTTTGAATAACAGAAATAATTTTATTCTATGCAGAAGAAAGGATCCCAGATTATTGGCCGTTTTTGCATTCTCACCATTTTAGATCCCAACACAAATTTTATTGCTTATAATTTCTGCTTTACGTTTTTAATGAAAATGATGCCTAGTTTTTCTCTTTCTGCTTCCTTTACAGCAATTCAAAATAATCGATTCGCTTTTTGAGAAAACTATTTGCCTTTCTTTCTGCTGTCAATAGGAGTTTTCGATGTATAAAAATAAATAATATGATGTTTTGGGCTTATTTATATCTAATCTTGAGCCGAGTATTTGTTTTATTTCTTTTTCTCCGTCCATTCCAAATTGAAAGGTGGGGAAAGATCTTTTTATTATTGTTAATTATTGGTATAAAATATTAATAATTAAAATGTTATTTATTTTTTAATGAATGGTGCTAAAAATTTGAAATACAAATAAAATACAATTTTTACTTTTCACTTAATTAAGCACCTACCTGTTAAGACACCTAAAAAATATTAGCAACCAAAAGTGAACGTATAGCTGAAACAAAAGTAGTACATTGCATTGAAATAAATTAATTGAGAGAGTAAAGAAAAACAAAAATTTTATGAACTAAATCTTTTTTATTTAACAATTGTTTAAATTAAAAATTACTGCCATATTTAACAAATAGATATATACTGATTATGATACACACGAAAAGACAGAAAGAACAATTCACATACAATTACACACGAAAACAGCTGCAGCTTTAAAAACAATACTCTACAGCGCTGTCATACAGCATTCATAGAGCATTTTTTGCTCTATGAATTTTAGAGCCAGAATTGAAAAAGATGAAAACATATTTCGTTTTCTAACGTCAGAAAGTTGCCATAGAAAAATGTAGACAAGAAACGCACAGAAAGTTCGCCAGTTAATTGGATATAATGCTTTTCGCTCCGTCAATTTTTTACGACATTTTCAGCAATTATCAATTTTGTTTAATACAATTGAAAATTTCGTTGCAGTCTCACACGCCTCTAGATCTTATCAGATCACATATATTGGCGGACATTTTCCGTTGAACAAAAACACACTATGTTCTCTTAAACATGCATTGCTTAAACACCAATATACATACTTCTTGCCGAATATAGTTGGAAAAAAGACGCTGCTAATAACAACCATTTTAATTCTTCAGAATCATCGTTGCACAAGAACTCACAGTTTTTATCTTAAAATTACTTCGCTGAAACTCTTCATGCGCCACAAATTCTTGCTAAATATCATTGAAGAATACTCACTCGTTATTCGAACCACTTCTCTTTCAAGGTCATCGGTAATTTCTGCAAGAGCAAACACCGAGAGACCTAACGGCCCTTGGGCCCTGCAGCTGCATCCACTCCTAGCACGAACAGACCGGTTAAATTCAAAAAGCTCATTCCTTAAATTTGATTGGAGAATATGCAACAGATTTATTTAGAAGCCATTAAATTATTTTCTTTTATTGAAAACATATATAATTTTTTTGCTTCAGCAAATCGATGGAAATATTAAAAGATAAGTTACCTAAGCGATGTAAAGTACCAAAAACGTTGAGTACCACAAAGAACAGAAGAAATTAGCAACTTAAATAATTTAGAGGAGCAATAAATTTTATTTATTTCATCATCAATCAACATTGGTTCCCGGTATCTGCCTGCTGTCATGGATGACGAAGAGGAAGCGGCGGAACGTGCTCGTCTGTCTGCTGACAACGACAGTGCTATGTCAGACATTGAGCCACGCACTAGACTACCTGTGTCCGGAAGTTCCTGCGAACACTGCATTGAAAAGGTGCGTCTGGAATCGGAGTTGTTTAAATCCCGTGTAAAGCTTGAAGGCCTCCTTAAGCTTATCAAGACGATGGAGCAAGACTACTACAACCCAGTTGATGACTCAGAGGAGTACAAGACCTACTGTGCTGAGTACAAGGCCATAGAGACGGAGCTGGAAAAATTGAGAGGTAAGAGGAATTTGATTCCTATCTGTGTTGAGCTAAACTGAGAAATTCTCAAAATTGAGTCAGATTTTGAGGATAAAATGCATGATATTGAATATAATTCTCCCAATAGGCGTAAAACAGCTAAAGCGCGTAATTTGTTTAATAACCTAGCTAAATTAATTGAAATTTCTAATAAATATGAAGTGCTAAATTCTGAGGAGATTAACGAAACGATTGAGGTTAATGATAATTCTGATAATAGTAAACAAGCTGCGTAGGACTTGAAAAGATCGAAAAAAGTAAAATCCCTCCAATAATGTTGAAGTATGTAAAAAATTACGTGGATATCTTAGATGTAATTAGAACTACTTGCGGGCCGACCGAAAATAAATTCGGCAATGGTTACATAAAAATATTCACTATTAGCATTGAGCAATACCAAAAAGTTCAAAGCACTTTAAAAGAACGAGGCTTCAACTACTATCTTGTCCGCCCTATAGATAAACGGCCATTAAAGGTTGTTATTAAGGATCTCCCTTTAGACCATGATACTGATGAAATCAAAAATCGTCTTAAGAAACACTTATTCGTTATCAACAAAGTTACCCGCTTAACCCAATTCAGGACGAGACAGCCACTTCCATTCTTTCTTGTGGAAATTGGGGAAAGAGAAATTTTGACCAAACCTAAAGACATTTTTAAACTCAAAAACCTGAATCATCTGAGCATTTCTGTCGATCCATATAGGGGCAGAAGGAAAACCATTCAATGTTTCAAATGTAATTGCTTAAATCATACGGCAGAATTATGCAGTATGACCTCCACATGTTTAAAATGCGGCCAAAGTCATACAACAAACGAATGTGAAACTAAGCAAAGAATCGAGAATCCTATTTGCATTAATTGCAACCAAGTTGGCCATGTGCCTGCCTATAGAGGATGTGCAGAATTTCCGAAACTAACTACTGCTCATAAAAATAGAAATAATAACTTTGACTCAAATAAGTACCTAGTTAATAGTAATATCTCATATGCACAGAAAGCAAACGGAACTAGCGCTAATACCCTGGATTCGGAGCAACAGATGGAGCCACCGGCGCATAGGCCAACAAATAATGTAAACAATCAATCGGCAGCGTCTGCAAGTACGTGCATTGAGAGTAATGTAAATAATCCCCCAACACCCGAAATTTCGGGTAACAATGACCTTTCAGTCCTTATGACTGCATTAAAAGAATTAAGAAAACTTATGAAGGAAGCCCCATAATTAATTGCAGCTTTGCAAGCAATGAAATATGCTAACAATACTGCAGATAAATTACAACTTCTAATGAATGCTTGTGCTAGTTCTGACTTCCTTGACGATCCGTAATGTTCAACTCAAAGATGCTCAAAATTGTTTTCTGGAACACAAATAGGATAAAAACTAAAATCAATGAGTTTAGATTATTTGTAAACAAGTACTGCCCCGATGCTATACTCCTTCAAGAAACTCACCTGAGACCAGCCCGAAAAATCTTCCTGGCAAATTATAATTCCTATTACTCATACAGAGCCAATCAACATCCGCAACACCCAAGTGGTGGGACTGCAATTTCAATCAGAAAAAATATTCCACATAATCAAATTACCCCTCCCAATCTACGTTACGTGTAGGCATGTGTTGTTGCAATTAATTTTAAAAATCAGGATCCAATCACATTAACCTCGACTTACGTTCCCCCCACTTCTGATACTTCTATCTTCACCTTTGATATTGAAGTTTTATTGCAAATCAGTCCAAATGTCCAACAGGAAACTCCACTAAAGCATTTGCTCTACAGGCGGGACTTTAAATCCTTGCACCAAGCACCCCTACTAAATTCGGCACAAACTCTGAAAATACCATTGATTTCGCTGTAGTTAAAAATTTTCTTTATCCATATAAACTCATTCTATTCCAATTAACGAAAATTACATATATCATGATAGTAAACTCAGGGAATTGAATTCTGAGAGATATCTTGCCAGGAAGATGTTTCAAACCTACCGTGACCCAGTCCTCAAGAGAAAACTTAACAAATTAAACAAACAAATTAACAAACTTGATCAGAACATGGAAACCGATTCTTTCACAAATGAGCTATTGAATGCCTCTGATGGCACGATTTGGAAATTTGTGACCCGCTTTAAAAAGAAATCTAAAAACATTCCATCTCTTAATGGAGCGGGAGGTATTGCTAACACTGACTTAGAAAAAGCAAACTTCTTCACCGAAAGCCTTGAGACACAGTTTACTCTAAACAATAATACCAATCCTGACACTGAGGAATTAGTCGCTGTCTCTGTCATGCGCTTTCGCACCGAAGAGAATTCAGTCTGTAAAGACTTTGATCTCCCTCTCCCATCTGAAGTCCTAGACTGCATTAAAAGTCTAAGAATTAATAAAGCCCCAGGCATCGATGGAATAAACAATAAAATGATGAAAAACCTGCCCTTGAATACTACCTTAAAAATAACCACAAGTATCCATGAGATTATGACCTTTGGTCGTTTTCCCACCAGGTGGAAATCAGCCACTGTAGTTCCAATTTTAAAACCAGGGAAAGACCCCACAGATACAACCAGCTGTCGACCTATCTGCTTATTACCAAGCTTAAGCAAGATTGCTGAGCACTTGATCCTAAAACGACTCAATAATTACCTTAAGGAAAATAACGTACTTTGTCCTGAACAATTTCGTTTTCGTGAAAAACTTCCTACCTCGCACCAACTTATTAGAGTCGTTGAATATGTCACAGAGGGGTTTGCCAATAAACAGAAAACAGGGGTTGTATCCCTCGATATCCAGAAAGAGTTTGACAGGGTCTGGCAAGATGAACTTATCCATTAACTTATACACTACAAGACCCCCTCCTATCTTATTAATCTAATAAATTCTTATTTACTAGAACGAAACTTTGCACTTAGAGACAAGAATTTACTCTCAAGCACCAAAAACATTAATGCAGGCGTGGCACAAGGGTCGAAAATTGGCCTGACTCTTTTTGCCCTGTATATTAATGACATTCCCAAACAATTCAATATTTTATTATGCATGTACGCAGACGACACAGCAATACTTGCCCGGAACAAAAATCCCAAATATATTCAAATTGCTCTTAATCGCCATCTTAAAGCGCTTGACGACTGATTCAATAAATGGAAAATAGAAATAAACGTCTCAAAAACTAAAGCTATTATGTTTGCTAATGCGCGTAGTTACTCCTGCTTTCCCGCCATTAAAATTAATGACAGAATTATCCCCAGGAATGTAAGTATTTAGGAATTTAAGTATTTAGGTCTTATTCTTGATTGCAAATTAACTTGGAAACCCAATTTTATCTACCTTAAAAATAAATTCCGAGACACCGCGCGTAAACTTTTCCCATTATTATCTTCGAAATCTAAAATGCATAGGGAAACGAAGTTACTTGTTTACAACACCTTTTTGCGTCCCATTCTAACTTATGGCTGTTCGATCTGGGGTTATGCCGCTAAAACCAACATTAAAATCATTGACGTTCAATATCACTCAGTAATTCTGTCAATCTGCAATGCAAAATGGTATATCTCCAGCACCGAAATTCGTAAAGCACTTAACTACCCCTCTCTAAAAGAATACATTGTCAAAATTGCAACAAAATTCTTTAATAGTCTCGACACGCACGAAAATGCAGCAATTCAACTTATTCCTATTTATATCATCTATCCTAAAATAAAAAGAGCGAGAAATATTCTCCCGCAATACTATTGCACCTTCTACCCCTCAACGCAGCTAGTTTGCATTTCTTAACGAGCATTACTTGAACTCACTTTCCGACTTTTTTCTCTGACGGAGGTCCACGTCCCTCTCCTCTGCCAAACACAGTTAAGCTTTCACAGTTTCACTCTCCTCCACTCCGTCTCAAGATCTTCCCTGCTAGCCACCTGCTTATCTCAGAACTGTTTCCAAGTTTTCTCATATCTACCGTGCGAGGGACCTAGCTTCTAAGAAGCTCCAATGTACGCACCCCCGCCCTGTCTCTCCTCACTGCCGAAATGAATCCTATTCAGCTCATTGTCAGATACTTATCACCATGTTGGACTCAGTACTCGTCAAGAATGGAGGTAGTCCTCTTTTTGAGGGGCGGGTACTCCGGAATTTGTCAAGAATATTAGATTAGATTGAAAATGCATTTGGTCGTTTTTCTGGGTGTTTTGCTGCAACCTGTAAAAATGTTGAAAAACGAGCTACCGAGGAACATTAATCTTCTGAGAACAACATCTGTGGTGCGAGTACCATACCATTTCATGACATCTCGATGGATAGGCCGGATAATCTCTCGGCATGTCCCCTTGTCAATAGTACGAGATAACAAAAGTGATTACTGCTGATGCAAACAAAAAAAAATTAATGTGACATTTTCTATTCTCCAGCTTACGATTTCTAAAAAAACATTTTTCAATCTTATTTTTACGGATAAAAGAATTATAACATCAAATAAAGAACTACATAAAGTTTTTAAGAATATTGCAATCTGTGTCAGCAGTACTATTCAATATGATGAGCAACTTAAGAGGTTATGGAGTAGCAAGAAAGAAGGGGGGGCGGAAGTTCTTTTTTTAATTTACGAAAACGAAAATAAATTTTTAAAATATTTAAAATTTCTCACTTTTATTGCCAATTAAAGAAGACGATTATCAATTTAATTCATCTTGGATAAACATTCGGAAACTCTAGAACCAAATAGTCACTCCTCCTTACTCCGCCATAATTAATAATTTTTCTTCAGAACACACCCTCCAATTAATCGGTCTACTTTCACTGTTTTTCATATCTTATCCTCACCAGTATCTGCTATTCTCAACGGCTCTCACAGCCATACTTCATAGGCTAATTTAGCTTTAAATATTCGGGTTTTTCCCTTAAATTATTAAAAAAGCACTCAATCTGATTAGACGCACTTGTTTGTGCTGTTCCTCATTAAAAGATGTACTATTAGACATTCGGAAACAGTTATTAAACCTACATGTTTTCATCTCGATAAC
>BGPR01052211.1:0-10653 GCA_013235015.1 Araneus ventricosus
ATGCCAAACTCACGTGAAACGACACGAACGATTGCAGAAATATTGAAAATCCAAATATTAAAGCGTTCATGACCATTTGGAAAAAGTTGATCTTGCAAGGAAAATTGACATTTCGGTTCCTCATTGATGCAAAAGATCATTGGTGGTGGCAGTTGTGATTCTCTCATTAAACGTGGAGAAAACTATCCTCTTTTTGAGCGACTGATAACAAGAAAGAAAATGGTGAAAACAATGCAATTATTGGCAAATACCGCGATAATCGTCATGGTGCTGTCGCCACCGAGGATTATCTGACGACAAACAATATCCAGTGCATTTGGAGCACATCATGATAATATTTCATCAGTTTGTGCGTTGAATGTCGACGGACAGAGACGAAGGCCGGTCTGAGGTGGTTGGCTTCTTTTGAGGGGAGATGAGGTTCTGAGATCCCTTAGGGAGACAAGTGCGGTTGGGGTCCAATTATCCTGCCAACGACAACCCATTGCCCTGCCCCTTAAGGGTAGATTATAGTAGGGTATCGGGTAAATGTATGACCACCAAGGTTGGGAGTCCAGTTCATATCGATTCTTCCCAAACCCAGGTTTTAAGGGGCTAGAAGAAAAAGTCGCCTGGATTAAGGCAGTTAAATGGTACCTGCATGCTCATTAAAAAAAATTCTAAAGATATCAAATTTGTCTTTCTCACTGATACAACGTTAAAAAAATGAAACTTCTAGAAAATCTTTTAGTGAAATTATAAAATGTTATCACGATTTGTAAACGACCCCTTTATAATCAACAAGGGCTTGCATGTTAGAAAAGCTGACGAGACAAGAACCCCCACGAAGCAAATAAACACTGGCTTACAGGAAGGGAAATGTTTATCTTCCTTAGTTTCTGATCTCGGCCGTTCTGGGTTTTTAAAGAACTAGATTTCAAAGCACTGTGTGTTTCAAAGGTGCCACTGATTGACATATGTATCTAATTTCATCAAAATCGGCCTAGCTATATCCAACAGCATATCAATCGTTCCATGAGCTTACATGTATTTTGACGATTTTGCCTCACCCTTCTCTGGGGAATTGGATTAGCGTTTATTTACCCATACACTACTTTTAATCAGTCTATGAGAAATACATGTGCCCAGTATCATCAAAATTGTGCCAGTTATATCAATTTTTATGCTAATCTGCCTATTTATTAAATGTATTTTAAAATTTTTAAAATACAGTATTAGTACATTATTAGTTTTAATATAATATAGTATAAAATAAATTATACTAAATACCCAATATAGTATTTTTTATTACACTCAGAAGTGTGTGTACAAAATTTCATCAAAATCATCCAAGCCGCCGAAATCGTCAAGCGAGTCAATCGGCCTTATTTTGATATGTATTTTGAGATTTGCCCCACCCTACATTGAAAGACTGCCCGGGCTTTATTTACCCCTGCAGTATTTCGTCGGGTGTTCAGGAACATGTGTACAAAGTTTCATGAAAATGTGCCAAGCATGTCAATCGGCCTATTATAATTATTTTGGGAGACTTGCCCATGGCTTTGAAGCTAGGCTTATATAACGCTAGAGTACTCTCAGGCTATAGCGAGGAACATATGTACCGAGTTTCATCAAAATTGCCAAGCATAAATAATCGGCCTATTTGTTAAATGCATTTTTGGAAACTTTGCCCCACTCTTACTCCTGAGGAACTAGGTGACGGCTTATTTACCTCTTTCAGTACTCCAAGCTGGCTAATGAGGAACCTTGCTACTAAGTTTCATCAAAATTGGATGAACCATTCGGAAGTGATGTGCTGGAATAAAACATATATACATGCATGGTGATTATAATAAAGTTCAGATTTCAAAAGATTTAAAAAAAGAACCACTGGTCAGAATGATCTGATATTTTACCTGAGTATATTCGAAGAAGGGGGGAAAAGTATGGTAGAAGAAAAAAACTAGTTCAAATTTTTAGCAATAGATGGCGCTTTACACGTCATAAAACGTACAAGGGTTCGGATAACAGTGATATTGTGACCCAATGCGACAGACATTGCGTAGTTTCCAGTTTAAACAAACTGTACTGTTCAAGGTGCATGGCTGTAACGGTTTTTCACTGAAAAAAATCAATGAATAAAACAATGACTTCCAAGTCATTCGTCAGTTGTGGCACTTTAATTGAAAGCGAATCCACCACGACAATCTCAAAAAATGTTCAATATACTGTCCACTTTTCCTGCCACAAGTTCAAACCGAGAAATAGCATGTTCCACAAAAGATCGCAGTGTGCCTGTGCTGATGTTGTGGATATGTTGCGTGTCTTCAGTTCAGCTAAGTTTGCTATCGGACCACTGAAGGCAACATGTTTCAAATAACCCCAGAGCCAGAAATCACAAGGCTTAAGATCAGGTGATCTTGGCGGCCAGTGTGTTGCAAAATGACTGCTGATAATTCTATCATATTCGAAATGCACGCTGAGAAGGCGCTTAACAGGATTTGCAATGTGTGGAGGAGCGCTGTCTTGCATGAAATTTGTGCTTACCCAATAATACGCAATGCACGTTGTTGAATTGCTGGAACGACATGGTTGCGCTAAAGAGATTCATAGCTTAGACAATTGACTGTACAGGTAACAGGACCCGCATGACCTATCTCTTCGAAAAAGAATGGCCCTACCATAAATGATGCCGTAAACCTGCACCATACAGTTACTTTTTCAGAATGGGGAGATACTGGTTGATGTCCGAACGGATTTTCCGTTGCCCATATTCTGCAATTTTGAGTGTTGACATATCCGTGGATATGAAAATGACTTCTTTCTTCAAAAATGATCCATCGTTTCTATTTCATACTAGCTGCATGACCCGGCGTTTCACGGGCAATCTTGAATAATGATATTCCCGGGCGGAGAGAAGTGAGATCAATGAGGCCTTCTGACCCATATTTTTTCATATGCCTGGCTCCGTTTTTTTTCCAACAAATATTGCTACTTACTTTCCAAGAAATGTAAATGTTCCTTCAAATCTAGTCTTTTATTACTAATTTTCATATGCCCGCCTCCACCTCTATTTTTTTTTACATATATTGTCGCTAACGTGAACGTTACACCTCTAAAATGTACTCCCTCTTCTTTGTTCTTCTGTTTCGGTTCTCTGTATGTGGCCCGAGTTGCACGGCTAAACTGAATACTACCTGAGGTCACGTGACACATGCCTAATGTGTGTTATAATATTGCTGAAGTGTGTTGTATTAGTGTTTTCACCTCCTGCTCATCTGGGTGTGATGAGAGGTCCTGTGATAAATCTGGCCATGAATTCTGAAGCACATGCCTCTCTCCCCTGTAGACGGTACACCTGTGCACCCATTGAAGCACTGGTACGACCTTATGTTATTTTGAAATGCACTGATAATTCACTGGAGCTATCCATCAACTCTTTCATTCTCACTGGATAAACTGAAGCCTGCTCAATTATATTTCCATTATGACAACAATGAGTGTAAATTCCTCTGGTATCTTTTTCATCCTGGAAATACAACCCTCCGCATTTCAGACATAGATTGTCCATTTCTCCACAGTTGTTCTTCAGTTCAGACAGCTCTTCTAGCTGCATAAAAAGTTTGTATCTGATGTTGATTTTGTCCTTCAATAACATTCAGATTTATGTTCTCTTTGCATGTTGTACCATGGCTGACAATCGGCTATTTCTTTTGTCTGTCTGTTCCTTCGGCTCTTTCCTCTCTCCTCCCATTACGCAGCGTCTGATAGTCGGCTATTTCTTTGTTCTTCTGTTTCTTCCGCCTTCCTTCTGTCCTGGCCACGTTGTGCCATATAGTTGGACAATCGCGGCTTCTTTCTTCTTCTTCAGTTTCAACAACTCTCCTTTCTCCACGTTTTCTAATTGCCTCCCCGTCTACTGGCATCATCCCCTGTAATTCCTCTTTTCTTTTAGGCATCGGAAAAAGAGAATTGAACAAAGCAAAAATAGTAACTTCCAACATCAGCTTAAAACAGAAGCTTCCACAAATATTTAAACTTGATCAAATCAATGAATAATGATTAAAATCCTAACATAACTAATCTATATCTTTCGGTCACATAACTCTTACAGAAAACAAACACGCCTTAATGTTTAAAATGATTTGGTTTGGTTCATATCACGGGATAAAATAAATTTATACACTTTCAACAATACATTTTTTATTTATTTCTGTCAGCGTACTTTTATTGTTGTTGTAATAATGTTCCTTAAAGCTAAACGACTTCCAAATAAAAAATAAATTTTGAATTGCGCTTGATAACAATAAAAGTATTGTGTATAGATCCCAAACAATGAAAAGCATTGTTGTCAATTAGTTTTAATTAATATTTTTTCTACTAATTAAAATTTCGTGATTAAATGCCGAAAGGCTTCCTGATTATTCCCCATCTTTGGTACCTTCCGCGCGCTTCCGTCTCGGTTCGTGAGAAGATAGAGGGACATACATTTAGCAATTACATCCGTTTGTTTACTCCTCAATTCTTAATAGAGTAGACTAGCTGCACGACCCATGTTGCACGGGCACCTTTGAATAATGGATATTCCTTGGTGGAGAGAAGGAGATCACGTGAGGCCTGATCCATATTTTTCATATGCCCGGTCTGTTTTCTTTTTTTTCAACAAATATTGTCACTTACTTTCTCCAAGCAAATGTAAATAATTCTTTCAAATCTAGTCTTTTATTACTAATTTCATATGCCCGCCTCCGATTTATTTTTTTTTTTTTTTTACATATATTGTCGCTAACTTAAACGTTAATACGTTCCCCCAAAACATATTATCTTTTCTCTTACCCTTTCTGTTTCTTCGGCTCTTATGTGCTGGCTACGTTGTCCCTTTACTGCCAATCGTCTATTTCTTTGTTCTTCTTGTTTCGGCTCTTTCTCTCCTGCCCACGCTGTGCCATGTCTGGACACCTAGTTGTAGGGCCCGGATGCTGCACGGGCTATCTCTGAATAATGCATCATTCCTGTAAAAGATTTGTAAAAAAATATTCCGTGTCCTAGCGAAATGAAAGGTATATTCAGAGGTTCCTGCAACCTTATTCCCTCGCGCACCTCTTGATTAATTTTTGACATATCCTCCCCACCGTCTATGCTGCTAAGATGTTTTTATCAATATTAAAAGTTAAATAACCGATTTGACATTTGCCTGGAAAACATCTGCTCGACTTATTTTATTTTTATTGCATTTTTACAATAGTATTAGTTTAACGCCAAAACAAATGAAATCAGTATTGTAATAATTTGTATTAACTTATAAAGATTACACAATTACAATCATTAATCAACTATTCAAGTGGTATAGTTATTAAATGCCAAGGGACTGAGAACAAAGTTCTATAACTTTTTTTTAATCCCTTATGTTTTCTTGTTTCCGCCCCCTAACAACTTTATTTCGCGTACTCCCAAATGGTCCTTGCGTAACCCCAGGGGAAGTGTACCACAGGTTGGGGAATCCTGTTCCATTCAATTCTGTCTAGCTGTATGGGGCCCTGAGTTGCACGGCCAAATCGAATAATACCTGAGGTCACGTGACACATGCCTAATGTGTGCTATAATATTGTTGAAGTGTGTTGTATTAGTGTTTTCACCTCCCGCTTCAGCTTTCGGGTGTGGGATGAGAGGTCATGTGGTAAATTGGCCATGAATTCTGAAGCAATACACTCCTCTCTTTGTAGACGGTACAATCTGTGCACCCATTGAAACACTTTTACGACCCAGCAAGTATTTTTGAAAATGTAATTGATATTCATCGGAGCCATCCATCAATCCTTTCATTTCCACCTCGATAAACTGAAGCCTGCTCGATTATATTTCCAATATGACAACAATGAGTGTAAATTCCTCCACTAGATTTTTTTTCATCCTGAAATACAACCTCCATTTCAGACAGAGATTGTCCATTTCTCTCCACAGTTGTGTTCTTCAGTTCAGAACAGTTCTAGCTGCATAAAAGTTGTATCTGATGGTGATTTTGTCCTTCTAATATTTAGACGGCGTTCTCTTGCACGTTTGTAGCATGGTCTGACAATCGGCTATCTTTTGTTTGTCTGTTCTTCTGCTCTTCTTCTCTTGGCCTATGCCATTACCCAATCGAGCTATTTCTGTTCTTTGTTCTTCGGCTCTTCTCTCTTGCCCACTGTTGTGCCATGTCTGACAATCGGCTATTTCCTTTGTTCTTCTGTTCCTTCCACTCTTTCTGTCGCCAAGTTGTGCCATAGTTGTAATCGGCGGCTTCTTTCTTCTTCAGTTTCAAATTAACTCTCCTTCTCGTTTTCTAATTACCTCCGCTGTCTACTGGCATCACCTGCAATTCCTCTTTTTCCTTTGTATCGAAAGAAGAATTGTGTACACAAAATAGTAACTTCAAATACCAAAGCTACTAATTGAGCTTCACAATATTTAAACTTGATCAAATCAATGAATAATGATTAAAATCACTAACATAACTAATCTATATCTTTCGGCAGACATAGCTTTACAGAAACAAAACCACCCTTATTTATTTTGTTAAAATGATTTTGTTGACGGTTTATCACGGATAAAAAAATAATCTTATCACTTTCAACAATACATTTTTTTTATTCTGTCAGACGTCATTTTTATTGTTGTTGTAACAATGTCTCCCGTAACTGACTTCAACAATAAAATAAATTTTTGAGTGCGCTGCTAACAATTAAAAGTATTGTTGTAAGTATCGAAACAATGAAAAGCATTGTTGTCATTAGTTTTTACTATATGTTTTTCACTAATTAAAATTTCAGTATTTAAAATGGCCGAAAGGCTCCACTGGGATCTATTCTCCATCTTTGGTAACTTCTCCGCGCTCTTCTCCGTTCGGCGGTTCGTAGGGAGAAGATAGAGGGACATACATACATACATACATACATACGTTTGTTTACCTTCGAATTTTAATAGGATAGATTATGACGTGTAAAGCGCCATCTATTGCTAAAATTTTGAAATATTATTTATTTCTGCCGTACTTTTTCTCTCTTCTTCGAGTATACTCAGGTAAAATTTCAGCTCATTCTGACCAGTGGCTCCTTTTCTTCACAGCCTTTTGAAAGTTGAACTTTAAGTGTAATCACCCTTTATATACATGCATTCGTTGAGTTTGATATATAGAGATAGGTAGAAGGAGTATTGCGCGAGTCATTGTTATTAAATAATTAGCCTCAGCAATCAAATTAAACACTAATGCTCGAAAATTTGCCTTTCCAATTGAACGGAACAGAAAGCGTAAGAAATATTTCGAGATATGCCATGCCAGATTTTAAAAGATTCAAGCTCATAAAGAACTCACTTATATAAAGTTATCAAAATCCTGTCAATACCCTATTAACACAAGATATTTTACGAAATATCCACGATGCTGCTACGATATTCCGAATGCCGCACAGCATCGTAAACATATCGTATGAATATTGTATAGCATTTTGTGCTAATAGGGTAATATCCAACAGGTATTTTTGAAATAATATCACTGGTTTGGATCAGAGCTTAACTAAGTCAAGACATTTCCATTTTCAGTTTAACCATACACAGGGCGCCCAGTATATGGTTAAACTGAACTGAAATTACACCCCTGCCTCTTAATTTAAGAACGACTGCAGCTCTAGTCATAAATGTGGGTCTAGGTATAGTAAACTATGCACTATGCCATGAGACCACTTCCAGAGCCACCCCGAGGCAAAATCCAGATTTAGTGCTCGAAAACGGTACAGGATAGGGTAAAACTGTCAATTACAAAGCTGTAGAACGTCATCGATTTAGTACAAGAAAATACCTTGAGTACATACATTCTAAGAACAGAATGTTTAAAACTTCAGTTATTTGTGCGCTTTTCCAGCACTATTACATGACAAAACGGGTTAGAAAGAGAAAAAAAAATTAATATCACAAGATGCCTTTATTTTCGGGTTCCTTTCTGGCGTTGATTCCATTTTTTAAAAAAGAAGCTACTAACATGGCTTGAGACTGTCATAAAATGAAGATTTCAGCCCAACAGACCTTAGAAACATAACGATGAATTACTGCGCATTTCTCAACAACTGTCGTCGAAACGATTAGAGATTTATTTTTCAATATAAAACGGTACAACATAGGGTAAAAATGTCAACTACAGAGCTGTAGAGCGTCATAGATTTAGTACAAATAATACCTTGTGTACATAAACGCTAAGAACGGAATGCTTAAAACTTCGGTTATTTGTTCGCAACTTCCAACATTCTTACATGACGAAACGGGTTAGAAAGAGAGACAAAAAAAAAACGAACAAACAAATAATTGTTACAAGATACCTTTATTTTCGGTGTTTCTTTCAGGCGCTGATTCTAACTTTTTCAAAGAAGCTGCTTGCATGGGTTGCGACCGTCATCAAATGAAGCTTTCAGCCCAATAGACCTTCTCTACTAATAATAAAATAGAAAGTCTCTCTCTCTCTCTCTGTGTCTGTTGGCAGTCTACAAAACAGACCGTTGAACTTAGAGCTACCAAATTTGGCACAGGTATACTTTGGAGGGTGGGAATGTGCACCTTGGAGCCATTTTTTTCAGTTATTTATTCAAATTTTAATTATTTAAAAATTAAGCAAATTTTGAACGTTTTCGATCATATTTTTGGGAATAACTTCCGAAAGAACTATTGCATGAAAATGATTTATATACCACTTTAAGGTGCAAAATTATCTTTCCTACACGCTAAATTCAATTGAGCGATTTTTGGACTCCAAAAGGGAGCGAATGAAAAAATGCTCTCTTTCGATCTTTTAGTACGAAAAATCGCTCTTTAAAACACTTTTATCGCCGCAAACCAGTTCCCACTTCCTGTCCGTCAGAAAACAGATCATGAAATCGGAATTCTCCTTCCTAGTTCGATCCTTTACAGAGTGTTTTCTAATTACTGTTTTACTCACAAGGAGGTGTCTGAGAAATCATTGGTTAATATCATCACGTGACCTTCCTTATCTCTGTTTCTCCCGACAAGATCTGCCGACATTTTATTTTATTTTAGCTCGCGTACTTCGTACACCATAACAGAAGAAGTATTTTGGCCCCAAAAAAGATTATTAAATCTTTTTAATTAACAACATCGATCCGGAAGGTGGATAGAAGCATTATGACGGGTAAGTAACATTTTAAAATTCTAAAATTGCACTTTAGAGCATTACATAGATCAGATATTTTTCATATGACACCGCTTCACGCCAAATCCTTTATCGACTGTGTGCAAAGATTATTAGTAGCTTAACTTCACAATACTCTTTGTGAATTCGTCATTATTTTAATATTTTTCTATTGGAAATTAATAATGAGTCTGATTTTCTAATATGACAATAACCCCACGTTACGCGATTTTTTTTTTTTTTGCATCGATCGTGTTTAAAAACTGTATTAATTAAACAGTAAAATAAATCAATACTGTTTATTAATTTTTCATTATTTTAATATTTTGGACATTGTTTAATAATTATAAAGTATCTGCAGTTTTTATAAATATTTTTTTGATTTATGTGTTTATTTTGCTTGGATAAAATGTGTACTCATCAGAATTAACTTCCATTAATAAATATTTGAACACCTTGGGGGAATTTTAATTTGCCTGTCCACAAAGTGCTTGTGTTTTGGGAGGCTATTTTAATGGAAGTTTAGTTAATAAATTATATCTATTGCGTATAATATAATTAAAATTACATTTATGCACATTCTGCAAAAACTTTGTTCAATAACCTAATTCCATTCTGAACATATGATCCTTGACATATAACATATCCCTGACATATGTTATACTTGAATGCAAATTTGAAAATTCCCGAGACATTAAAGATAATAAGAGTAAAAATAATAAGATATCTTCATCCTGAATACATTGTTTTGACACTTTATTTTTAGAAAATTATTTATCATTAAAGATTATCCACATTAGAAAGTTAAGGAAGAAATTTAAAAAAAATGAAAATTAATTTCATCCCCTGTCATATTAATCACACTTATTTTTATTTTTAATTTAATGTATATGTAAATTTGGTTTCAGCTGTGAATGCATGTTGATGATCCCCGAAGGTCAGCAGAGCTATTTCAGGTCCATGAGCTTGTACACCCTAAAGAAATCCAAAATCAATGAGGATCCTTTATGAAAAGCCGCAGGTCGAGACCCCTGATACCAGTGATGCACCGGGTATGCATGTTTTAAATGTGTTTTGAAGTGCAACTTTGGGAGAAAAAAGATTGCAAAATTTAATTTGCCTGTCCACAAAATGCTTGTGTTTTGTCAGACTAATCTAATGAAAATTTAATTATCTAACTTATATCTAATACATATAATATAACTAACATTATATCCATACACATTCTGCAAAACTTTGTTAAATGACCTAATTCCCTTCTGAACATATCCTTGACATATATTATACTTGAATGCAAATTTTAAAATTCCTGAGACATTAAAAATAATAAGAGATATCTTCATCTTAAATCCTACATTGTTTTATGCCACTTCATTTTTTCGAAAATTATTTATCATTGTAGATTATCCATTAGAAAGTTCAGGAAGAAATTTAAAATAATAAAAATTATCTTTATCCAATATATTAATCACACTTATTTTTATCACTTATTATATTTTTTA
>BGPR01052212.1:0-10653 GCA_013235015.1 Araneus ventricosus
GCGGAATGATTTCAGACCTTTAAGGCTTAAAGAAACATTCAGCCTTAAACATTAATGAAACAAGGCGTGCCATTATGTGTACTTATTAATTAGCATTGTAGAAATCAATACAATTTGTCATTCTTTATATTTATCTCTTTCTCTTTTTACACGCTATCATTTAATTTGGTTTGTTTGATGTAAGTAAAGATGAACTGTTATAATAGATTTTTCACTAACTTTCTTATGTGCTACATGACATGTCATTATCTGTATTTATTAATTAGCACTGTAGAAATCACTACAATTTATTATTCTTTATATTTATCTCTTTCTCTTTGATGAAATGTTGCAATCTATTTTTCACTCAATCTCTAATGTGCTACATGGCATGCCATTATCTGTATTTATTAAATAGCACTGCAGATATAACTACAATTTGTTATTCTTTTTATTTATCTCTTTCTCTTTTTACACGCTATTATTTAATTTGGTTTGATTTATGTAAGTCAAGATGACAATCAATTTTTTACTCAATCTCTGATGTGCTAAAGTTCTGAAATTCTGTGCAGTTATGCGTCACCGATGAAAATAAAATATTTTAATATTTTCAGAACTTAATTATCAATTACTCGCTTAATGTATTTAATTTTTATTCGATATGAGAGTTTCCATCTGATGGTGCATTTGAGAAAAAATGATTTTAGGATTCCATATTAATTATAATAAGGAATAATAAAATATATAAAGACTAAGAAGTAGAAAAAATGAAATTTTTGAAATCCACGCTCTCATAAAAGTACTAAAATGCATAAAATCATTTTATTTCATAAAAAAGATACAGGTCAAATCGAAAATGTGAGGCGCTGACAACTTTAAGATAAGGAACCTAAGCCACAATAAATATCAAAGGAATAAAAATTCATTAAAAAATTAAAAATATATTACGAATGCAATTAAGTGTTCACTTTACTTAGATTATTTATATGAGGTTTCCCAACCTTTTGCGATTTTTGCTTTCACATCAAGATTTTTGACAAAAAATATTTTGTATGTTTTCGCGCAGTAATAGAAATGCACGTTATAAAATTTTGTTTAATTTTTTATTATTTTTCGTCAATTCTCGTTTACCTCATGAGGTTATTATCACTATGATATCTAGGCAGCTGTGGCCTAGTGGTAAGGTCTCGACCTCGGGACCGGCGGGCCTCAGGTTCGAAACATGATTCCACTGAAGATCGGCCGTGCATGGGGCCTGTTGCACGCTAAATCATACACAGTGGCCAAACGTCCTCCCGCTGGTGTGGCGCGGAAGTTTGGAAAGGGGGTGCCAGCTCAGGCGTCGTCCTCGTCATCTGACCGCGGTTCAAAATTACGAGGTTCGTCCCTAAGTAGCCCCCGTGTGGTTTCAAAACGGGACGTTAAATTAACCTAACCACTATGATATCTAACCTTAAACTTAATCAGATAGATTCCTTTCAGGTGAATCGAACTTCAAATTAAATTTAGGTGATAAAATTTAAAGAGGAACGCGCTCCCCCCTCCGGAACAAATCATCGTAAAATGAGATCTGCGGTTAATACGCCACCCTGCGGAGTCATTCACTCTTGTATTTCCTCTTTAGAAATCAATATAGGTTTCACATATGTGATGACAAAATAGGATAAAGGCATAAAACTTTCCACAGGTTCGTTAAAGGAGACAGATAAATACGGTGATGGTGGAGAAATTTAAATGGTATTTCATCACTCAAAGGGCAAATTTCGTACATCAGAAATTCCATTTGGTTTAAATTCACTGGTCGGTGCCGCTTTACATAGCCAGCGAACCGAAGTCGCCAGTAACAACCAGAGGGAGTGGTCTCCCCTAAACTTTCACTCATACTCCCTTATACAGGTAGAGAAAAAAAACAAGCTAAAGGAGAGTAAAACGCACGAAGCGTCCCTAACGCAGTTGGAGAAAAAATAAGCGAACGGCATACCACGAGTTTCGCTCATCAAGGTGGAAGTAAAATCAAGAAGCCGGCGGGATTATGCAATAGGGTTGCGCAAGACAAAGAAAACCGAATTTGTAATTTGAACGCCTTATTTTTAACCGATTGGACAAAAATCTACAATTAAGGTTAGAAGGGCACATACTAAATTTCATTCATCTAAATCCCTTCTCTGCCATCTGTTAACTACAGTAGAGAAAGAGTCATCTAATTAGATAATAGGTTTTGGACACGCCAGCGCGTCGGTGGCAGTGAACGTTAATAGGTTGAAAAAGCTTAATGATTAAGACGGCTGATTGCAAAGTTAATTTTTTATAATCAAGAATTTATCTTGCAAATCAATAATGTTATGTTTTAAAAAGTGTTCAGGATTTTGGCCGTCTCTATACTCCAATCTCTCTGATGGCAAATAAATGCACATATATACGTAAAATGTCACTGTTTACACAGTTTCATGGTATAACATGTGGTAAAGAGTCACTCTTTTGTTGAATCTTCAGGAGAAATTGGAGAAGGATCCAAAACTGCTGCAGGATGTGATCCGCCACAGCAGCTTCAACTTCATGGACGAGCACCTGAACAAGCACGTCAATGATATGCTAAATCTGCCCAAGGAGCAGATCCGGAACAATCCAGACATTCCTTCTGGATTGAAGACTTTGCTGCTCTGGAAACCGGTTGACATTCCGAAACCAACTGATTCGCCGTTTAAATTAGTTCGGAAAGGTGAGTTTTAATCTTACGGTAAATTAAGGACCAAGCAGGAGGGAGCACCTCATAAAAGAAAATGAGATCCCGGCATATTTGCAACAAGGTTCTTGGTACCCTTAGCTTTGTATAAACCCTTAGCGCTCCGTCCTTTCCTCTAAAGTGACATGAGTTTCATGCATACTTTAACTTCAAAACACATATGATGCAATTTTTTTAATGTATTATTATTTTTAATTTTGATGGATTGTTTGTATTAATAAAAATTTCGCTAAATAGAGACGTTAGGCTTAGGAAGGCACAATAACATAAATGTTTCAGTGATATTCCATTTGAGTTCACGATATATAATAATATTAGATAAAATATTATTGAAAAAATGCGACTTCGGCACTAACGTTAACCAATGAATCAAATCGATTCTTCAAAGTCTAATTAGATGAACGCTTCTCGACTCTGTTTAGAAACGACAGAAGGGGTTCATCTAATTAGATATACTTTCAGTTTCGGGCGTGAATCATGGCGAGTAACGATGTTGATGAGCTAACTCCGACATATTTAATTAGCGCTCCGTTGTCTCTAAGGCGACATGGTTGCATGCATACTTTACGTTCAAAACACTATGATGCGAATTTTTTATTCAAAACAATTTTAGTAGGTTTTGCGAGACCGTTACTACTTGTTTTGTGCTAATCAAGTAATTGCATGGCCTTTTAAGGAATTTAATCTGCAGATGTGACATGCAAAGTACAATACGCATCTAATTAGTTTTGGAGGGCAAGAGATTAAATCAAGAGACTGGTTAAAGGCCTTTATGATGACGATGGAGTCTATTCGATACCCCATTTGGTGAGGGTACGTCACTTTTCCCGCCGTTAACAAAAGTGACGTCTCCCAACAACTCAGGGGGTTCCAGTAAGAACCCCGATATCATACCTGTTGAAGTGACTTTTCAGGAGCGGCATTTTTCAGAGGCCAGAGTCAATCTAATAAGCACTGATGGTCCGTTATTCGAGTAAACGTATGTGCTAGGTCCGGGAAGGGGAGACGGTTTTATGTTTGATTCTGAACGGCAGTTGAGGGTGTTCAGATACGGGCTAAATATTAAAACCAATGATTTATACTGAGTAAACCATAGATGATTAGTTCTAAATTTCACTAGCATTAAAGAAGGGAGCTCCTCAATTTTTGATGAGAAAACGTCTTTCCGCCAGTTACAGTGACAGTCGGTCGAACTTTCTTGTGTGACAAAATACCATCAGATTTGAATCGCTAATAACTACGAGACTAATAATGCGAAAAGAATGGTTGACCCCACAACGGATAAATCACATCTGTAAGAGTTTGTCGCATTATTTTTTTTGGCTTGTGACCAGTGTAGGCGCATGCGCGTGATTGTTATAAATTAACTTTGTGTAAGGTTATAAATAAGTGTAGCGTGCAAACGCGTTTAGCTAGGAGGTTGATTCTGGTGTCATTTTAAAAAGCTTGAGGAGTATTACTAGGACCCAAAGTGAGACAATAAAATATTTATCAGAATATAAGTAAAAATCCATATTAAATTGAAAATTTCAAACTCCGCATGTTTTTTCATTATAACGTGTAGAGTTTTCTTTCTTGCGAAACTTACAGAATACTTGACAATACGTAAAAGAAACATTGTATTAAAATTTGAATATTACGAGAAATATGAACATATGTAGAAAATAATATTTTACTGCGTATATGCGAAATGTAGTTCTATATACTGTCAACAGATGGCGCCATCAAATGCTACCCTAAATAAAACATAAGAAAGTCACACTTCGGGTCCGCGCCGTATATTTTTCGTGCAAACGTCGGGATAAAATCATAAAACAAGCGTTTCGTATTAATATGTAATTTAATTATCAATCTCTTTAATACAATATTTACACAGAGTAGTATAATGGTTACATGATAGATAAATCACAAATTTATAGCATGTAGCAAGGCTTTGTGGTAGCTTGTGATTTATCTTCTTTCTTTCTTTTTAATTCTTATTCCTCTTTACTTTGTTCTTTAATGTATTAAATCGCATGCAATTTAATAATTGAATAGTTTTCCGAGATATTTAGGAGAAACTGAAAAAGGGGGATGAAATCCAAGATGGTGTAAATTTTTGAGACCCATTATCTCGGAAACTATTAAATTAGAAGAGCAATAAAAGCATGCATTTGTAGGGAATTTGACGCTCTTTAATTTCGTAAATCAAATGCAATTGGAAAATTTAACAGTTTTTGAGATATGCCAGAAAAACTGGAAAGGGAGATGAAATCAGAGATGGTGGTGCGAGCCCCCCCCCCCAAAGGATCGGGGACTTTTAGTATGTTCACAAGAGCCCCTCACGAATATGCTTACAAATTTTCAAAACTACATGATTTATTTTTTTTCATCCCATTTTGGTCCTTCGTTAGCTAGACTATTATTGTATTTGAACAGGTGCGGCATGGGACATGTTGTAGGGAATGTGAAATGTGCCTAGTAAGTAGATGGGTTACCTAGTTTCAAAGGTTTGGAAATGTTGGCAGTGTTGGGTTGGAATTTTCATTTCTCCATATCCTCACCAGTTGACTTCTCTTCTACGCTCTTTGATTCTCATAGCTTCAACCCTTTTGAATTTAGAGGAAGAAATGTTCTTTTCCTTATATTTCCGGGCTAAAGAAATCCATCGTTGCCTTCTAGCTTGCTGACAGAATTTTTCTCTTTTGAAATTATATCATCAAAAATTGGAAACAACCTTTAACATTGAAAGAAACGTTTTTTCGGTGAATCATACGTAAATCGGTCTTATCTTTTTCAAATTAGTCGTTATATATTATTAAGAATCTGAAATACTATTTACCAAATATGCTAGTTTTATGGGAGGGAAGAGAGTTTTACAGAGGTTTTAACTGGAGGCCAAGTTAATGAACCTCAACCTTGGCGATCCTTTTAGCGGCTTGGCGACAAATTTGGAGACTCTGGCATCAAAATGAAGGTTTTCGAGTACGCGAGAATTATTGTCCTCTCTCCATTACGAAAGGAGTTATGGAGAAGCTTCGAGAAAATTCTATATGACGTCACATAGTGTCGGAAAATGTATAAATACCGAGCTACGCAAACGAGAAATCAGACTGTTTGGAGTTCCGACCGCAGTGCAAGATGCTGAACGCTATTGAAAGTGCCGTTACCGATTTTTATTAGTGATCAGCTGCATTCACGTGCACACACCGAACGATTTTCGAAACAATCTCAAATATTTATAATTCCTTTCATTTTAGGTATCATAGGGGACTGGCGAAATTATTTCTCACCCACTCAGAGTGCCAGAATGGATCAAAAGTTGAAAGAGAAGTTTGCAGGAACTGGTCTTCTGGACTTGTGGAAGGACGAAATGTGAAAGAGATCCCTCACTTGTTTTGTAGTTTGTCTGAAAAGTAAACCTTTGTAATTGCATGGAAAATGGAGTCGGATATCATCAAATAATTTCTGTAATTTTATTATTTATTAAGGAGTATTAAAAGGTGCCACGCTCATTTTAAAGTCAATTCATCAGAAGAAATAATACAAGCATCTCTATCAATGAATTAAAATCAAATTAAATTCTGCACTCTTTTAGCCTTTTTTTCGCACAGTCTGAATTTGTTTCTCAGTATTTCTTAAATTTCTTATAGATACAAAAAAAATTAGTTAAAATTCACATTTTTTATATAAATTTCGATGCAATATGTTTGAAAGATTAACCATGGGACATGCCTATTTTTAATGGTATGTCGGATTCGCGCCCAAACATTTTGCAGCCCGACACCTGTCAAAAGTTTTATATTTTATTATTTTCTGAATTATGAAAAAACTTATGGTGAACCATAAAGGTTGTGATCGATTAGAAGTTCTTTCCAGCTGGGTGCAGCAGTTAAGAATAATTGTCAAGCATTAACAGCTTTTAGTTATATAGATGATTCTCATTCTGAAGGGTGAATGTTCTTCGTTCGCTAAGGCGATCTGAACGAGAATGATCTCAAATGGCATTTGCTCTTTGCCAAAAAGGCGCGAAATTCGTCGGGCAATGGGCATTCACTATGGCTACATTTTCTTATCCGCTTCGATATAGTAATTCTCAACTTACTTCCATGGATAGAGAGATACGTATAAGAGTCTATGGACTTAAGTCCAAGTTATTACTTAGGCACTTTTTTACCATAAGGAACTTCTTGTTAATCATTGAAACCAGCGGGAGTGTTCTCCCCTAAACTTTCGCGTACACTTCCCCAAAAAAAGTTGCCGTTTCCCCTTCCCCCGCGTGGCTAAAAAAATTCGAACCTATTGTTACCCAGAATCCAATGACTATCAGAAGGTTTTTCATTATAGTGATTGAAAAATATTTAGGCAAAGAATGAAATTCAAAGAGATGCGTAACGATTTTCCTCTCTTACCGGCTCAAGGACAAACTGACGCAATTCTCTACTCCGTAATGAAATTCCTCTCGTTCTTGGAGATAAAGGATTCTCTTCAAAAGTAAATTATACGGACCGACAGACAGTCAACCCTTTGACGAATTTGGCCCAAAATTGTATACGGACCTACATTCATGACGATAAAACTGTGTATAAAATTTTATTCATCTGGCTTTTCAAGTTTTTGAGTTATAGCGTTCGCATGACCTCGAGCATACAGACAAACAGACTTCCCGTTGACAGATTTTGACAAAAATTTGATAGAAACATGCAAATTATGTTTAAAGACCACATATCAAATTTCAAGCCCATAGCCCTAATAGTTTTCGAGTTATCGTGTTCACAGACACACAGACATAATTCCAAAATTGTGTTTTTCGGACTCAGGGAGGTTTAAAACGTGGAGATTCGTCAAAATCTCGAGTTCGAATTTTTTGACAATTACAATACTTTCTCTTTGTATACTTCGTATACGAGAAAGTAAAAATGCCTCGCCAGATTTTTTTGTCGAATCGGTAGCATTTTAAATATTTCTTATAATAAAAAAGCAGCTTGATTAATAAAATCCATTTCTACGAGATGAAAGGATATGTTAATGATCTTCGTGGGAAAAAAACCCTCACAGGAATGGGATTCCAGATGCCATACTTAGTCGGCTGAAAAAATCAGGAAGATAACATCCAATACTGAATTAAATAGTTATCAGTTTCCAGCAAGTGACTAATGCGAGATCAGAGCGTGGAAAGAGGGTTGAACTCTTTTCGAAAACGTTGATCAAATTAGAAATGGGCAATGAAGGCAAAAAGGCATGAAAAACTTTCCACCGGTATTCTCTTTCCTGACAGTGTTCGCTGACACGTAGCCTATTCAGTTGGAATTTTCTCAGTTACCCCTTTCCTCCGGCCCGCCTATGGATGAGTTTTCAGTTTTGTTTATTTACATTAAAAACCTGGACTTCCGCTTTGATTATTCCATCGACTTAGCATTACACCGGTATTACATAGTTACCGTATTTTAATGTAAATAAACAGAACGGAAAACTCGTCCACAGAGTGCATATCTTTCACTTCGCGATTTTGAGGTTCTTGGTAAATTGAAGAAAGCTTTGACTCAGATAGCTCAACATGTTGCATGTTATTGCATAATATTGTTCGATGTTACATAAAATTATACATTTTTGTGGAATATTGAACAATATTGTAAAGAATGTTCAATATCGTAAAATTTTGTACAATATCTTTGTTCTATTGGTGAAGAGGACAACAGTTCCAGTTGGACGTGAATGAGAAATTTCGAGAATTATTCTCTGAAAAACGCCAGAAATTTTACAAGAACGTTATTGATCGCATGATGTTACATAAAATACACAGTCCAGTCACATTAATGTGACCACCACCTACTTTCGACGTCAACGGGGAATAACCAATCACAGAAGGCAGGTGGCAGCACAGTGCAGTGGAGTGTATATATCCTAGTGTATATGTCCTCGGGCATCGGAAAGTACTTCAATCGTTGGCGTAGTGCAGAAACGTAGCGATTTATCCGATGTCCAAAAGGGCATGATTATTGGCTTTCGGGCCAAGGGTGGAAGCATTTCGGAAACGGCTAATTTTGTGAACTGTTCGCGTGCCGCCGTGGTAAAAGTATACCGTGCATGGCAATATGGCACTATCCAAAATCAGCGGCGTGGCACATGTGTTGCACCACGGGCTATAGATGACAGAGCCAAACGAAGGCTACGGAGAAACGTTCGGGCGAATAGATGTACAACTGTTGAGCAACTGACCACCCATATGAACCAAGGGGCTACCAAGAGTGTATCCTCAACAACGGTTCAGCGAACGTTGCTGCGTATGGGCCTCCGCAGCAGACGCCTGGTTAATGCACCAGCATTAACCAGGCAGCATACCAGGAAATGATACAACTCGCAGTGTATGTGCGTGGTTCGAAGAGCACCAGGATGAGTTTACCGTACTTCCCTGGCCAGCAAACTCACCGGATTTAAACCCAATCGAGAATCTGTGGGACCACCTCTATCGGGTTGTTCGCACCATGGATCCTCAACCGCGTAATCTAGCGCAGCTGGCCACGGCACTGGAGTCGGCATGGCTCAACATCCCAGTGAACACCTTCAGAAACCTAATTGACTCTCTTCCTTCCCCTTCTCGCAGCGGTCCGCTCTACCAAAGGTGGTTATTCTGGCTTTTGGCAGATGGTCACATTAATGTGCCTGGACTGTGTAAATATCTGAACAATTAAGGTAAATATTTGATCTATAACAAATTTTCACTATTCTAAGTAAGTTGGCTCATAATTTATTGAATGCCCCAAATAATATTGCCAATTTCTTGAATAAAGGCCTTCTTGAATAGCCTGGCGCAATACAAGTGAAAATATTCGATTTCTTAATGCTGCTGATGGTTCAAACGAGATAAAACGACCTGAGAAACTTATATGTAAGGATAGAAATTCAGATTCACCCGACACATGTGAAGAGCTTCACACCACTTTAATTTCGAAATATTTTGGAAAAAAGGACTTGACTCGAAGTTTAAGACAAGACTTATTTAGATGTTAGATGACATGCGTATTGAAGTTTGTAATTGAAGTCACGTGAATTGACACTTCGGCATCGAAGGCGGAATTGGAGAAATCATTTGATATGAATATTTCTGACTGTCATTGCGCCAAACTTTAAAAACTTGGCATTGCCAAAATTATATACGAATATAGTTTTGTCAAAAAAAAATTATATTCGTATGTTATTTTGTTTTGATTAAAACCAAGAAACTTTTCAGAAAGTAATGTCATGCTTTTTTCATTCAACAGATTATTTTAATTATTTAAGTGGAAAATAAATATAAAAAAATAAGCTTTTTATTGAGAAACAAAGTATCAGCTTTCATTGGACTCATTTGTTAGTTTGTAACAGACAGAGTTCAATCTCCAACAATTCCATTTTTTCGAGTTTTTCATATCTGAACAAAAATGTTAGCTGTGATTTATAACTTGAAAATATTAATGAATTTATAAACTAAATAAATGTAAATTAAACTTATTCAAGAATACAATAATTCTAAATTAAGTGAATCAAAAATATCAAGGTATAATCCTTAAATAAGAAGCTTCCTGTACCACATAATTATAGGTTCTCTGTTGTGTACAACCACTTTGTCTACACCTAGAATGAAAAGAGATTATGTATATTAAGAAAGAGAAAACAGAATACAACTAGGCATTTAAAAGAAATCCATTAGCAAGACACATGCAATATTTTTAAAAAGCAGAATGTTTTCAAAAAAAATCTTGAATTAATCTTTACACACTACCTGAAACAACTTGATTTCTTGCTTACGACTATCTCCAGTTTTTATATTTAAATTTTGTATTTAAAATATTACCTCTTGAAACTTAACTACTCTTTAAAACTGTTAATCCTTTCAAGTTCATTACATGCTTCGTTTCGAAAATAACTCAATTTATTTCAAAAATGAGTATTAGACATGTAACTGATCTTAA
>BGPR01052214.1:0-10351 GCA_013235015.1 Araneus ventricosus
ACATATGTAAGCTATTCATATCCAATATTAGAGCATTAAGTTTTCAAAATGTAACCTTTAGTTTGAGAATTATTAACTCGTTCTCTTTAAAACGCATATGTAACGGTTTCATTACAAAAGGCTTGTAGCATATTATTTTATTTAAAAGATTATTCAGGGTTAAGAAGGTTATTTAATCCTTCATATATATTGATTATCGGTGCTATTTTGGAATATAGATTATTATGTAGACTATCTAATAAAGTGTTTATGTGCATACTACAAAACGGATTAATCCAGTTAAGGCGCTGTTTATATTTTGTGATCGGCTCAAATTTTCTACCTTTACCGAATATAAATCAAGAAACAGATATGAAAAGTTTTATAGTGCCAATAGAGATTAGTAAAATATATATATATAAATGGCATTGTTGTTGATCTTTAAAATTAGGAAATTATTTTTATCATTCGAGACTAATATACGACGTGTAGACTGAAAATAAATTGAAGTCAAGAATATAAAAAATACTAATATAATAATACAGCCAATATCTAAAATTAACATTAATAAACAACAAATAAATTGAGTCACAGACATCTAAAGAATATCAGCTTTCATACACTTCACAATAAAGATAAGTCCTATCTTTGAAAACTCACAACATAAAAAATAAGTAATATAGCGTTCGATTTTGGCCAACGGTCTGGCATGCTGGTGTAACGGCGTTTTATTTTTGTGTCATCTGATGTTATGGACACGGGCATATGCAGAATGAGGGCATCTTGAAGACATTTAGTCACGCCACAGAGTGATTTTCTCTAAAAGCACATATCCCAGGGCCAGATAACTCCAGATTCCCCTGGCACTGTAGTTTGAATAGGTTCCAAGCTGAATGGCAATTCTTGCGGTTATCACTTCATGGGGGAGGTGCCTCCACTCTCCTTGTTCAGAGGGGAAGAGACCGATTCGCAAAGGCTTTCGAACATTTTCGTTGGGAGGAAAGGCTTTATTAAAACAGATAAGGTTCTTCAATCGCTCGCTTTTGGAATCGCTTTACAAAGAAGACCGAAACTCACCTTCAGAGAGTTAAAAACAGCTATTATATATCATCCAATATAAAAATTACATTCATCCAATGGGTACAGAAAAGAGTAGTATGTGTTTTAAAATTATCAAATTTATAAATTTATAAAACGTGAATCTCATCACCAATTGCACAAACTGAAAAAAATAGACTTTTTTTAAGAAAAAACCATATCTTTAAAATGAAACCTGTATTTATGAAAAAATACCAAATCTTCATACATTGATCATCAAGAATGGAAGAAAAACCAAGGATCAAAATATTTGTAGTAACCTTGAAAAATAATATAAGTTTCAAAGACAAAATGAAAAGTATAGCGTAAAAATATGTATAAAAATATATTTAAAAAGTTTAGTAAATTGCAGAAACATTGGTATTATTAAAAATATAATTCCTTAAATTTAAGATGGATAAAATCAATTATGTGATGATATTTCTACGTATTATGGAACAAGAGCTAAATGTTACATCATTTTAATTAATTGAAATTTGTACAAAATCGCTCTGGTGCACATTCCACGCTGCACTCTTCTGTAGAGAGGCCCAAACACACCCATGTGCTCTGCTATTATGCAGAGATATCTGGAACATTTACATACTACAAGTCCCTACCACTCTTTTAACTCACTGCGAGAGGCGGCAGCTATCTTCATATAGAAATGGTGTTCTAGGTTCGAGTAGAGTGATATGTACTGGATGAAAACACTCACAGCGCACCTGGGGAAAACGTTGAATTAGCGTTATTAACCCTAAAACGGTACGAGATAGAGGGAAAAGTGAATTACAAGTTGCATCATCGATTAGTACCAAAAGACACGACGTAAATGCTTGGAACAGAACGCTTAAAAACGTATTTGTTTGATCGCGATTTCCTAGCACTGACATTACGTGACAAAACTAGATAAGAAAGCTAAAACAACTAGTTATCACAAGAACCTGTTATTTTCGATGTTCGAAACTTCTTTCTTCAGATCAGCTACAATGGACATCCTGACTTCTTGAACGGGCTTCACGGTGCCACTGTATAAGCATAGGGTGTCACGTTTGGGACCAAGCGCATCCGTAATGCGTCCGTTGAAGGTCCTGTTGGCGGAGGAAATAGTTTAATTACAATACATTACAAGTGATGCCACTGCGCCACGTTGGGGGCTCGTTTTCCGTCTGAAAGTTAATCTTTACTCCTTTCGTTCAAGTTTCGTGACGTCACGGTTTCGGAAGCCTCAAACAAACAAATGTGCATTTTAAGCTTTCTGTTTTTAGCATTCATAACCACAAGGTGTCTTTTTGTACTAAATAGATGATGCTCTACAACTTTGTAATTCACTTTTTTCCTCTATCTCGTGCCGTTTTAGAGATAATAACGCTAACTCCACCGTTTTCCACAAGGTGGCGCTGTAAGTGGTTTCATCTAGTAGCGCATAGTCGCTTTACCATGCCTATACACCACTCTCATTTAGATAGCTGCAGGCATTCGGTAGTGAAAAGGGTGGTAAGGGACTTCAGTGGACATCCTGTGTATTTATATCCCGGAAAACAACATTCACCTTATACATTTTTAATTTCTATCCCGTAAATCATTTTCCATAAACCACAGAATTCACGAACTTCTGTGATTTTGAATGTAGGAATAAATCGAGTCGTTGGTTCAGCAGTTGTGCCCGGAGTCAAATATCACTTAGTATTCATCTTCCCCCAAAGCCTTTGCAATTCAAATAAAACCTGTTTCTGTCCAACTCACTTTTTGATGTTTCTTCTACGAGGAGGGTTGGTAGAAAACAAATGTTCGACTGGACAATAAGGGGTAGCGTTAAAAAGAGAGAAGTTTTGAAAATGAAAAATCCGTATGATTTATACATCAGGAGTAAAACTAAATTTATATTTTTTGCTTTTTTACTTGTGTTCTTTGGCATTTTGTAGCTTAAATAAAAGAGTAAAGATATTGAACACGAAGAGATTCCTGCCGCGAAATGTGTTGACTGTTTTCATTTTTTTCAAAAATGTGTTTTCCGTGGAGAAGTGTGTACGTGAGAGGGATTGAAGGAATCGCATATTTTGCATTTATTTGAGAGTATATTTTTGTGAATATAATGTTTGAAGTCCTTTGCATTGAGTCACCTCTTGTGTTACGTGGAGCGAAAATCTGATATGCTGCGCCAACTATGAATGTAATATATAAAACTTATTGAAACTCTGAAATCTTTATATTCTAACATGTTTAACATATTTTTAAAAGGATGCAATGTAAAACATGTTTAAAAAAGGGGTCGACATTATTAGTTGAACACAAATTAATTATAAGATAAAAGAAGCGGGAAAGATTTATATAAGAGCTCAAACTCTAACTCATGTTATATTTTAGCATGCTTAAGTACGAGGGTAAATCATTAAGTAAGTCACAAAAGATAAGAAACAAATAATTTACCATGATAATCACTTGGAAACAATTTTATTTTTAAACATAATCTCCACCAATGTTGATGCACTTATCCCATCGTTTTATCAGCGCCCCAATTCCAGCTGCATAAAATTCTTTGAGTTGCTGTCTCATCTACAGTAGAACTTCGTGTTGAATGTCCTCACCATCTCATCGTCAACTGATAATCGCTTGGGGCTAAGTCTGGGCTGTAAGGTGGATGCTGTAGCACTGACCAACCAGACTTAGTCCCAAGCGATTTCCATCTGTTTGGTTCACTAAAACAACATATTGGAGGCAAACACTTCTAAGATGATGACGACGTTCAACACGAAGTCTTACTGTGGATGAGACAGCAACCCAAAGAATTTTATGTAGATGGAATTGGGTCGATGATAAATCGATGGGATAAGTGCATCAACATTGGTGGAGATTATGGTGAAAAATAAAATTGTTTCCAAATGATTATCATGGTAAATGATTTTTTCTAATCTTCTGTGACTTACTTAATGACTTACCCTCGTAGAAATACAAACCGGAAATCCAAGCAATTCATAGTTGAAAGCAAAAATAATAGTAATAAATTGCAATATATATATTTTTAGTAGATTTGAGCATGTGGGATTATCCGTCTGCCATAACCAACGCTATTTTCTCTCTAAAAGTAAATATCTGTTACCGTTTCTTTCCTTTTAACTATTAAATGAAAAATAGCTTTACTTTCAAACGCATGCACTCTATATCTTTACTGCACAAGGTGGCATAACCTCTGGGAAGTTCTTTTTATCTTATTATCCCTTTGAAGATCAGATTCACAATATTCAATTAATTTTTTAACTGACAGCTATTTTATCCTTAGCCATTTTTCATATGGCAGATTTTGAAGTTAGGAAAACTGATAGAAGGTATTGACTCTATTTATTTATAGTTTAACGTTTTTATATAAATAAAAAATTCTGTTAGTGATATTCAAAAATTTAATAACCCTGACTTTTTCATAGGTTTTAAATGCAAATAAACCTTGTCGCCCCATCTGAAATTTAATAGAATTATATTTTTGAAATGAATTTTAAATTCAATAAATTCCATGTTTATAAACGTGACATTAAGGAGTTTTATAACAAACTTTCACTTCCGTGAAATATTTCACCTTATATATTGTTTTTCATTTTGTATGATTTGCGTGGGCAGAATTCTATTATAATTTTTTCCCAAATATTCGTAAGAGACGATATTTGCTTTTTGGATTTTTTTATGATCTGTTTATATCCTAGGATTATTTTTTTACGTTTCTGAGAAAGGCCGAATAAATGCGGAAAAAGAAAATGCCATGATAAATTTGAATATAAAATTATACTTTCTTTGAATGTGAAAAACTGATTCCTGAATTTGAATATCAAATATTATTTCGTTGAGCTATGGAAAACAATATGTGAAAGAGTTAATAGATAAAAATTAACAAAAAGAGTCTTTCTTATTGCATCGTAACGTTTGCTCAGCATAGAACTTGTATTTGAAATTTCCGCTTACGCTTCGAAATTGACAAAAACAAAATGGCGCTGTAAAATCCTTCTAAAAAATTATTAACTTATGTTATTAGTAGGGAAATTATTTAATGCTTTTTAATATTTTTATAGTAGTATCTCCCATTTTCTATATATTGACTTTTACTTTAAAACAAATTGATAGTCTTAAGTCTGTATTAAACTTTAAATCCCTAAATTCGGAAGAAAATCAACGAATACAGATGTCAACGGATTTTAAAAAAGATTCAAAATGATGACTAATTTTTCTAATTATTTGTTTTGTTATATGTTTGAATTATTTTTTCCCAGCACAATATACCTGAAAAATAGACATTCGATATTTTTATTTATAAAATTTATATATATATATATAAGTATATATATATATATATATATATATATATATATATCATTATTCTCATATCACTTTTTATTAATTTAACCTGGCTAAAGCTTGTCCACAGCCAAGCCAAGCTGCTATTTTAATTGTTGAAAACTCCATTTACTTGGATTGCCTATTTCATTATTTTTAATAACAACAGTGTTTTTTCACTTGTTGAAATATAATGTTTAAACTTGATTTTTGTTTATGGTATCTTTAGTAATTTCAATTTATTAGATTTATTTAAAATTGATGTATTGTTCAAATAATGACTTTTTAATATTTAGATATTAAGATTTAATTCTTGTTTACTTTATTTTGTATGATTATATACTAGTTATATTTGGATTTATATATATATATATATATAATATAATTCTTTATGTATTGGAAGAACAATTTTCGCGTAATAAATACAACTAATATAGACAAACTATAAAAGTTAGATTACCGTTACTTTCATGCTTCGCACTCGAAATAAAAATGTACTAAATACAGTAGTCAAATTTTGACAACTTATATGGCATTATAACTCATCCGTTTTAAACTTTTGTTTCATTGTGAAACAGAATTTAAGCTAATAATTGCTTTTGTTTGTTGACAATATACGTTTTCTTTCTTTCTGTCTTTTATTTTTCTTTTTTCTTTTATGGAGAAACGATTATTTGCATCATAATTTTTTTCTATTCATCTATACTTATAAAATCAATGTTTGTGTGCGTGTGTACGATGTCCAGACGAATCTATAGCACTCATAGCCTTGAAATTTAGCACCCACGTAGTCTTAATGATGGCTCGAAGCCTGAATTTTAAAATTTAATCTAGAAAATTTTTTATTTAATGTTTTGTGTTGCTTTGGTTGATTTTTCGTACTAATTTCTCAACAGAATTGCTTTGAATAATTGTACGGAAAAACAGATACACCATCGGAAAGAGCACACTATTTCCGTTCTAATTCTTTTGAATTTATAAAATAATTTACTAAATTTTGAGAATTTTTTAAAATATAGTCGGTTAAGCCCAAACCCCTTGTTTGGAATTTCAATCGCTTGCATCCGCCTTTCGAATTTTGATATAAGTTTGAAATTTGTTGAAGTAACAAACATAACATTTCTCCGTGATTTAAAACAAAAATGGTTAAAATTGAACAGTTAGTTGTATTTTAATTAACTTTTTTCTGAAGTATTAAAAAATTTTGCTTCAAAATCCCTACATGATTCTTCATAATCAAGGTCGCGTGACGTATTTTCCCAACATGCATTTCGTCAAAACCACATGACGTCATAACCCCTTTGTTTCGCGTCGACAGATCATTATTTTAATTTGTTTGTTTTTATACTGTTTGATAGTCGAACTGATCTATGTAGCTGATATCTTTAGTTAGAGAAGACTAGAAGAAATTAAATATGACTTCAAGGAGCTACTTACATAATGTGGCTTCAAAGTTTAAATCTGAAGTGGAAGATGTCATCTCTTTTTCTTCTTCTTCTCTGATTTATTTTGGATATATTTAAATACTATAGAAATTATGTTTGTCCCTATCTTTCGAGACGTATTGTTCCATTTGAAATCGTTAAAGGTTTTATTCTGTTTTTATTCTTTAACATATTACCTGGTTTCTAGGTATCAATCTTTTAAATCCTAAAACAAATCGAAAATACCGGTTTATTTTTTACTCTGTACTGTCAAATGTCATTATCGAGAAGAAAAATAAGTTGGAAAATCAACAATTTGTATCTTTATGTTTGATTTTGTTCTCAAAACTTTTTCGTGTCATTGAGGGCGATTTTTTTTCGTTTTGTTCAAGTCCTGATCCCACTGGCAACATGCATTTCGTCAAACCCACTTGACGTCAAAATCCCTTTGCTTCGCGTCTGATATCTTCAGTTACAGAAGACTGGAAAAAATTAAGTATGTCTTCAAGGAGCTATTTACATAATGTGGCTTCAAAGTTTAAACCTGAAGTGGAAGATTTCATCTCAGTCTCTTTTTTCTCCTTCTTCTCTGATCGTTTTGGATATGTTTAAATACCACAGATCATATTTTTACCCCTTCATTTTGTTGAAGTCCTGATTCCACGGTCAACGCCGCTCGCATATTGCTAGTGGTTAATATGAGTAAAAGTAATGTTTTCTGTTACCTCTGATTATGAGAAGATATTTACTGAAAACTTGTGAAAATGCAAATTACTTGATTGTGAAATGTTTTATTATGTGAGAGAAAGTTGGAAGATTACCAATGGATATTTTTCCCGATTATATATTTTCCTGAAAATACTAATATTAAAACAAAATCATAAAACTGTGAAACATTGATACAAATAATTTAAGCTAAATGAAAAATTATCGTAATTTTATTTTTTATGATTTTTTAGGAATTTTCTTATGAAAATAATTGTGGTTTAATTTCTTTTGCCCTATTGTTTTCAACGCATAACCCTCTTATGATTTTGTTTTGACTGCCCTATTTTTGATAAAAACATTTCTGTATTAATAATTATATACATAAGTAAAATCGTGTTTTCAAAAACTTTTTTAATTATTTTCAATTTATTATTATTAATAATAATAATTCACCGGGAGTTAACCGATCAGATGAGGTTTACGGTTATAAAAAACCCTCTCAGCGTAAAGAAGAATTACAGAATTCTTTATTATATCAGAAATGAAACGTTGGAGGCAAGTTAGAATATTAATTTGTATGCGGACTGTCGCTACTTATACTCCGTATTATACGGAAATATTTTACCCTTTTATACGGAAACCTTTCTTTTAGAATGCTTTATTGTAGGAGGGTTGCTTCAGTTTTAGTACCATTTTAGCATATCAGTCATTTTATCAGAATATCGCGTTATGGAAATGTTTACTGGATCTCATTTTTAATTCACTATCGTAAAATTTGGCCAAAAATGTCAACAAATAAACGCATACAAAAAAGAATAGTTATCCAGTCAACATTAGAACTTAAATTATAATTAAAAATAACTTTCGCGTAGGGGAAGGTGGTGTACCTAGGTCCCATTTTTTACTTTTTAATTTTTAATTGGATAATTACTAAAAGAAAGGTAACAAAACAATTTTTCTTTCATATTTTAGGCCTTTATACACAACATATATTTTTTGTAGATTTTTTAAAAAAAGTATTTCAGTGCATTATTTACAATTTTAAAAAAAGTGCAAATGGGACCAAGGTACACCATAGGTAGTGTACCTTGGACCAGCTATTTCTAGATTTAAAAAATCTAACTGAATAGTTTGAACATAAACATTTATTGGTATTTTAGCTGCAGAAAAATGTTAATGAGCACTTTTGCTTAATGAGGTCTTAGATTAGACCGAATATAAAATTATTACAGCAGCAGTTTCATTCCTATGAGTAGGCTTAACCAACATTGTAATTAGACAAGTCAATTCCAAATGTTAATTTCCGAAGCTGCCTTTCAGATCCTCCAGTCAACACGGGATGTGTTAACTTCCACATTACATCACATTTTTCCACAACATAAGTGGTAGACCATGTAGCGGTCATGCACCAAGGTACACCACTTGGGCATGGTCCAAGGTACACCACTTCGCCATTTCATGGAAAATGGCTGACTACTAAATTGAGGTTAGGCTTGACATAATTTCTAACACATGTTATTATAGCTAAAACTGTGCTTTATAAGTTAGGCATTTTACTATAAAGTAATTTATGTATGTTTAGGAACTATTAACACAAAATTCAACAGGAAAAAAATTACTTTTGATGGGTCAATTCCCTTTTTCAGGATTCATTCATTCAAATGAGCACCTTGACAAATAAGTTCAGGTACACTGGGACCTCTGGTGGCAAGTGTACAAAATACATATAACATTTTCTATACATCTGTACAGATGGCGCTAAAATCGGCATAGGTTCAAGGTACACTTATGTCCAAGGTACACCACCTTCCCCTACTCCGAATTTCAAATCAATTGTTTAAGCCTGTGCAAAAAAACACAATTTGATATTTAAAAATAAACCCTTTTAACAGATTCGTTTTATGACATTTATTAAGTTAAACTTTCAGAATCTGATGTTTTTTCTACAAACTGGAATGAGGGGGAAATGTACTATTTTATCTTTGTATTGTATTACTTGAAGGAAAAAATGTGACAGTCGAAATTTGATTGCACAGTGTTGCTGGAATAGCTGGAAAAAAGCTATGCCTTTTTTTCTCTAAAATGCTTCTATGGTGCCCTAAAGCATTTATTGCAGCATCAATCTGCTGCAAAAATTAAATGCTACCCATACCCCTTTCGACGACAACCTCTATTTCAATTGAAACCCTCCCAAACCATGTCACCACTTATTAGCCTATTAAGAACTTCCAAGCATATCATTGTTTATTGTTATGTTTAAAGGAATGATGGTACTGAAACGATGAAAACGCTTTTTAAGCATAACAATAGCTTAAAAGTTCTTATCTCCCTCATAAACTATGACCTAGAAATTTATTTTTGAAAATATCGTTGCTGTGAAGTTTCTCAGATGATACAATAGAATAAATTCTTAAATTCATGATGAACCATACATTTTAACGTACCTTCTGTTTTGCATAACGGACTTATGGTAAGGTTGATTAAATCGTACCCGCTTTGGAAAAAAGTTTGCAAATTGCAGGTTTCACTAAATATGGGATTAAATTTTGCATTATTATATGAATATTGCAGCTATTTATTATAAGAAAGTTCTAATTACACGTACTATGCCGAATGAAATCAACAAATCTTAAAGTAATAACAGCGGTACGACTAAGAAAACCGGTTCATAAGTCGTACCACCTATGTCCTAAGTCGAACTATGGCAGAAGATGAAGCCAAAACACCTTGTATTATTATTCTTTGAGTAAACTATTCGGTCTTGATTTAATCCTCGGTCAACCCTTTTGGTTTTCCAAATTCATAATGTTTATTCAGTTCTATAAGGTGACGTCACAGTTTCG
>BGPR01052215.1:0-10651 GCA_013235015.1 Araneus ventricosus
CTTCAACAATAAATTTCAATTAATTCTCTCCAAGATACAAAAATTGCTACAATGCAATTTCCATAAAGAAAATTTATTTGTGAGTTTTTTTAACTCTGTAAGAAATTCATTTTTAAAAATTATGTTAATATTATACTATTTTTTTTAAATATATTAAAACTTCACCAATACATTAATTTTTAATAACATTCATTATTATTCCAGATACAAAAATTAAAATGCAATTTCCATACAATAAAATTCATTTTTGAAGTTTATTTTTCTGAATTTTTCCAACCCTAACAACAAATTGTCTTGCTAAGTTGTTATAATAAATGTTTAATATTCAAAATAATGTAAAATTTCTTTATTGAACCAACATAATAAATTACAAAACATTGCAACTGCATAACATTTCCAACAAACATTGATTAGAAACCAGAGTGATTTGTTGTGTATAGTTTAAAAACATTCAATATAAGAGAGTGTAATAAAATAAACCAAGAGCTGAGTATAATTGAATGACTTTTGTACATAGGGTGGCCCTAGGTCAGGATTTTAAACTCCCGACACACTACGCTCATACTGTCCAGCATAGTAATAATTTTATTCTGAAATTATAATTTTTGATTAAACAGTATAAACAAATTTTCCCTTTTTGGAATAACATTTGCAAGCTTATCTATAAAAAAATCATCAAGAATTACAAGCATAAAACATATTTCAACTTTTTCTGAACTTGCATTGCATTTCAGATTATTGTTCATCATTTAGGCATGTTTAATCATTATTTTACAAAAGAAGAAATTAAAAAAAAAACTCATGCCTCCTCTTCGTGTTCTGGATTAGAAAATATATATATTAACTTTAATTAAAACAATGAAAATAAGTTAAACAAATAAGTTAAAATCAAACAAAAACATCCATGCAAATTGATGAAATATTGTAACAAATAAGTCTCGGCCATTTTAATAATATCATATTCTTTAAAATATATGAAAAAATGGTATGTTTATCTAATTTATCAGCTTTATGTATCAGTTACTTTTCACAATTTATACATTCAAGAGATAAACTTTTTACAGCAAAATAAACTCAAATATAAGATCAAGCGTTTTATTTGGATGATATTCAGGGTACTTAGTGTGTAAAGTTATCCATATTTTATTTGCTGAACAGCACCATGCAATGAATTTACCTAATGTAAACAATCATTTGATCAGTTTTAAACTGCTGAGGATAAATGGTTAAATAATTCATCTTATCAAATTTTTTATTGTAAATTCATAATATATTTTGTTGAAGAAGATTATCCATGGATGGAATCTAGGAATTAAATCATTCTTCTGCAGCCATCCTGTAGACAGTCCAGCTTCAACAATGACCGAGTTCCTGAAAGAACAAGCAAATTTCTAGTACATTCCCATTTATATAAAATAAACTATAAAAATAAATTCTTTTTATAAAAGGCACTACCTCATTGTCATGCATAAATATTAGTAAATAAATATTCAACTGAGAGGGTTTCTGATCAATAATTAGTAATTAGAATTCTAAGAAAGTCATTTACAAGTAACTTTCTTATGTTAAGATGTGTTAATTAAAACAGATCAAAATATTTTGATATCCTTAATAAAATAGTTTTACATAATATGTTTAGTAGATAAACTTCCTGTATTTAAATAATAGAAATGAGAATGAATAGTTTAATTTTTATTTGGAAAATTCTAAATATTATTCACATTTAAAAAATATTAATAAAAACAAGAACTTAAAATGCAATATAGCCTTAACCAGACTACAGATTCTTAATCAGTTCCTTATTCAACTGCATCTCACAATAGCCCATTTTTAACATAGAATACACATCTAAAAATTACTTTGCATTTGTAAGCACAAATAATAATTTTCATACTGTAAAATTTCATAGGTAGAAGCTCCAGTTTTGGTCAGATTAAGAGAAAATTTGAAATTGAAATTTCACAGTGGATGACTGTTTAAAGCATGTTAAATCATACTTATACTATTCTTTAGCAAATTTTATTGGCTTTCTGTGAGTTATAAAATTTTTCTGAAGAATATTTTAGATTTTGAGTTATGAATTTTTAAATAAATTAACCCAATTTGGAGCAGTTTTGGCCACACTAATATTATATTTTTAACAGACATTTTAATGAATTTTCAGCCAAAATAAATCAATTTTATGCAATATGTATTTTAGTTCATTATTTTCTCTTATTTTAAATGTGATTTTTTTTATGAATTTATAAAGATATGTAATAAAATTTACCCAAGCTGATTTTCGCTATAGATTTCAATTTTTAAATAAGAAACAGGAATGCAGTAAACAATAATTTAATTTGGTTGATAAAATACAAACTGTATATACTCACATAACTTTTTTGATAAAATATGAAACAAAAAAATGGGGATAGGAATAAACTTACATTGCAAGTACTTAAAGCATAGTTTTTTTTAAAACCTTATAAATCAAGAATTTGCCTTATTATACTCACTAACAATATCCACGTATATATTTTTTTTATGATTTTTAACTTCAACATTAATCAAATTCATTTTTTAAAATTAGAGCAATCAATGCACACGAAAGAATATTCCTCAGCACTTGAGTCAGGTTCCTCAAATTGAAATTTTCTAACATAAATGTGAGGTAAACATTCAAAATGGAGATGTTTTTGACATTCCATTTTGAATTGCATTAGCAACTTTATATGGTGAGTAGCAAAATCTTTTTATGGAAATGCTACCTGCCATCTTATTTTTGATTGGAGCCATTACTATGCAAAGCGAAACAAAACTAAGTCAGTTATTATTATTTTAGAAACAAAATTAAATCAGTTTGCTTTTATTTTAGAAATAAAACTAAATTAGTTGCTTTTATTTCAGAAAAATAAATCAAAATAATCTAAAAATGTTAGAAAACTTTATCCTAATATCTGCAATATAGTCATACATATATTATTACATACATAATTTTTAATATACAGCTGTATTTCTATTGACATAAAATCTCAATATAGTTAATTTTAATGATAAAATAATTGTAGCTTGGAAAT
The DNA here is from genome assembly GCA_013235015.1 of Araneus ventricosus. Lineage (NCBI taxonomy): Eukaryota > Metazoa > Arthropoda > Arachnida > Araneae > Araneidae > Araneus > Araneus ventricosus. The sequence goes on from BGPR01052215.1 coordinate 3,057, forward strand.
TATTATAACAGTTAACAATAAATATTTGGAGAGTAATAGGCAAAGGATCGATATCTTTCGGGGTTATTTTTAATTCCACGTCATATTATTCAGCAATAAATATAAAAAAATACAAAAATTGACAAGGTATATTGCATGGACACTCAGCATTATTCCATACAGATAAACAGTTTAAAAGTCTACTGTAATTGCACGAAAATAAACAAAACTTCATTACTTTATTTATTAAAGCGAAAATAAATGTTTCCTATCTATTAATTCATGCAAATTGTCTTTCATAAAAATTAAAAACACTTATTAAACCTACCTGTTCTTATGAAGAGGATCATCGTATGCAAAGGTACACAACATGGTGCCGACTTCGGAATTTTCCTTTTGAAAACGCGGGAATCCACAGAGAAATGCACACAGAAAATACAAATTCCACACAAATTTAAGCACAATAATAATTCTAAGCTAAATAAATCCAAGAAAAATTAATAAATAAGCTTGTCTCTATGGCATAGAACAACGAAGTCAGCCACGAACAACGTCCAAGGGCAATATGGCGTTCAGTTTCTGTTATGGTTTCGCTTTGTAGTTCACGACTTCGCGAGTGGGGGCGCTGAAGAAATTACGGAGTGAGACCTCTGATTCTTTTTCTCTGTGGTTTGTGGCTTTGAGAAAAATCTTCGCAACGCTCATAGATTTGCCACAAAAATTGTCAAATAATCTGCATCTACTTACATACATACTAACATCAAGTATCTAATTAAAACTAAGAAAGATTGGCAAACTTTGAGAAACCCAAGTATTAAAACTGAACTTAATTGAATAGAAAAATTAATTTAAAAAAACTTGAGAAAGAGTTCAGGCAAAAAGACAAAACAGAGGAACTTGAAGCCCTAAATCTCGAAAACGGCACGTTGTGGACTGAAGCAAAATTTATGCGTAGAAAAACTCAAAAAATTCCGGCACTTAAAGTTGAATATAAACTTGCACTTTCAGACCCTGACAAAGCAGAAACCATTGCAATGAGTCTCGAAAAACAATTCTCTCTCAATAAACTGTCACACAGTGAGACGAAAGACTGGCTACTAAATCAAAACGCAAACATCCAGTCAGAATTTGGAGCGAATGCAATGAAAGAGTGGTGTATTGTTTATCAATTTAAGCTACTGCTTACTCTGGATATGTGCCACTTTCTTAAATTCTATACGCCTGAGAGAATATTTATATAACCCCTGTATTTTGCATAAATTTTTATTACAATTAATTCAAATTAACATTTCTTTGGGAATTATTAATAGATTCGAAAGTTTAACTATTGACACATGAACTGCAATAGCTGCAAAGAATTCCTTATAATTTTTTCATGATAAATTAGACATATTTTAGAGTATGAAACTCGTCAGGATAAGAAATTTTATCAGAAATACCAGATGCAATTTCATCACTTAACATTTCAGTAAATATATTGTCTCTCTAGCAAATTAAATCAAATTCTTTCGGAGCCATCCCCCAAAATCAGATAATAGAAACCAAAAATGTCGCATGACTCCGGTGAAATATAGAAACTTCTTAATACAGGGTGCTCGGAAAATATCTGGCAAAAATGAAAGGGTAGGTCAGGCATACGATAATCATCCCAAATCACATAGGAACATTAGTGCGCAAGCGCTATCTGGAAGCTGCAGACGGCATATAAAATAACTCAGCTCTGGCCAAAATTGCCGACAGTTTTTGAAATTTGAGCATTTTTCAAACATCTCCTCGAACTTCGACCATATAAAGAATAAGTTTTAACTCACAATATACATTGAAAATTCGGCCCCGATGATAATGGTTTCCAACTTTCGTCAATAATTTTGTGTGTTGAGTGCAATATTTACATCCATTTTCGTAAAAATAGCTGGAATATTCAGGAAGATAAAAAGATTTCTATAAAAAATCCCAAATTTTTCACCATGTTTTTTGCTTATAACTTGCAGCGTTTTTAACTAAAATGTATAACACTTGCAGAATATTTGACAATATGTTAGAGAAGCATTGCCTTAAAATGTTAAGTAAATAATTTGGGTATTAGAGAAGGTATGAGAATTTGTAGTAAATTTTTTTTACTACGCATGCGCGAAAGGTAGCCTATTTTTTCTTTCATAACTTCAGAGCCAGATATATAGGGCAACTTATATAAAAATTTCAGTTCAATACCTTTAAGGTTTAAAAAAAATATCCACATTTGCCAGCGCTTTTTTATTGTAAATGCCATCTGCTGTCTCTATATGGCGGTTGCGCATCCATGTTTCTATGTGATTTTGGATGCTTATCGTGTGCCTGATCTTCCCATTTATTTTCGCCAGATATTTTCCGAGCACCCTATATATATATAATGATTTAGAATATTCCTATCTTTAAAAATCACTACTTAAATTTTTAATTTATAGGCTTATTATTTCTACTTAAACAGTAGTATAAGATTAACTGACACTTTAAATGGAAGAAGTCCGGATTCAACCAGCTCTAAAGCGTTCGGGTATGTCCCCGCTTCCCAGCAGTATTTAAGAGCATGACTGCCGCCATCTTTCTTTTTCTGTCTTTACTATTTAGCGGTGTCGTGCCCGAATTTGGTCATGGAGTGGAATATTTTAAATATCATCTAAGATGTTAAATTAACACGATCGCTCGCTCTTGGAAACGATGATCCTGGAATAACTGAGATTTTACTTTAATAAAACTGTGGAAATCATTTACTATGCTTTTACACATCCGATAAAGTTGATGACATTGTATACACAGGGTTCCCACTTATATCCGTTACACCCCCCTTAACTTTTAAACGGTTACAGCTTAGGCCATAAAATTGATGTCTAGGTAAAGTAAAAAGGCTATGCGCTAAGCGATGAGACAACTTACAACGACATCTATCGGCAAATTTTGGAATTAGCTGCCATATCTCTCACACGGTGAAAGATACGAGAAAAAAGTCAGTTATAAAGTTGTAGAGCACTCGTGATTTAGTACGAAAAAATACCTTGCGCACATTAATACTCAAAACAGAATGCAAAAAATGAACATTTGTTTGGTCACGATTTCGAAAATTGTCACGTCATAAAGAGTGGAAGAAAGAAACCGAGACACGTCCCTTTGTTTTCTGGGTCATTTATTTACATTACTCAAAATGCTCCCCGTTAGCCACTATACACATTTGCACTCTGGACTGCAATTCTCGCTTCTCTCGCGTTTCGCGATGCCATAGTGTTAAAAATCACAATCAAACAAATGTTCATTTTTTACATTCTGTTTTGAGTATTAATGTGCGCAATGTATTTTTTCGTACTAAATCACGAGTGCTCTACAACTTTCTAATTGAGTTTTTTTTTTTTCGGATCTTTCACCGTGTACGAGATAGGACCGCTAATTCCAAATATTGCCGATAGATGGCGTTGTAAGTTGTCTCATCGAGTAGCGCGTAGCCTTTTTACTATACCTAGACACCAACTTTATGGCCTAAGCTGTTACCGTTTAAAAGATAAAGGGGGTGTAACGGATATAAGTGGGAACTCTGTATACACATACATATACAGTGTGTTGCCGAATTCGACCAACAAACTCAGAGGGATTATAGTAGGCATAAAGAGGATGAAAAATTACTCTGGAACATAAGGTCGCAAACGGCATTTAGTCGGTGAAAATCGCAAAAATACAGGGTGTCCGAGAATTGTTGGACACTGTTCAAAAATTAATTTTTAAAAACTAATAGCGTTTCAACTATGAATTTTTTAAAAAATGAAAATGCACTTTTAAACATCTTTTTTCAGATAGGTATCGGTAGCATACCGATAGCGTGCCAATCAGCAGAAGCCAATCTGTGTTTTCTGGAGCCGTTTTTATTTTTTCTTGAATATCTCGAAAACTCTTCAGTTTTCACATTACATATGAATTAACAAATTAAAGAGCGTAAAATTCCCTACAATTTCATGCTTTTATTTTTCTACCAGTTTTAATATTTTTGCAGATAATGGCTGTAAACTAATTTTTGATTTTCAGTTATTTACGACCCCCTGGACCACCAAAACGGCGTGTTACCTATGTGAAAAAAATGTTTAAAAATGTGCTTTCATTTCAAAACTAATCGTAGTTGAAATATTATTAGATTTTTTTAAAATTAATTTTTGAACTGTGTCCAACAATTCTCGGACACCCTGTATTTTTGCGATTTTCACCGACTAAACGTCGTTTGCGATCCTATGTTCTTTGGTGATTTTTTTATCCTGTTTATGCCTACTATCATCCCTCTGAATTTGTCGGTCGAATTCGGTAACACCTGTATATAAAAATAACATCGGGGGGGGGGGACACCGCGAGTTCACGGCTGCAGTATAAGTAAACTGACTCCGCCAACCCGATGGTACAATAATGGTGGTGTGGATCTTTGGGCCCATCTCCGAAGACAGGTCGTACCCCGGTAAAACAGGGGGGGGGGCCGGTTGCATGAGCCGCTCGTAATGCAGGAACCTCAGTGCCTGACTATGCCGTCGTGGCGGCCGGGTCTTTCATGTGTTACCCGGATGCTTTTGCAGTACGGCGTGATGTTCTTTGTGACTATATATAAATACCTATATTAATCACGTAACTTATGTAACCTTGGCAAGAGTCACTAAATCTAATATTTTTGCATCCATTACCGCATTGACAAAAAAATAAAGATGATTGCATTCTAGCATTAAATACTGGATACAAAGAGGTATTATAAATTGTATATATGTTCTCATCAATAGACTGTCTTTGATGTTTTGTGTCTGCTCTTGGCTGAGTATTTAATTTCAACAATCCAGGAAAAGACAACACTTTTTTGAGGGGAGAGGGAGGTTAGACGCGGGTTTTCTGTTTCTAATAATAACTTAATATTAATAAATGAAAATTACTATTACTATAATTAATTATCTTATTAAAATTATAGTATCAGTTCATAATATTGTTAAAATTATAACTTTATTATTAAAGTAATTTTGGAAAATAATTCTATTTTAGTATAGGATCCACGAAGGGAACTGGTCTAGACTTAGACAAGGAATAGATTTCCTTCTCTGCCATTCGATTCATTTCTAGAATGTAGCAGTAAGATATTTGAAACATTTTTTTGTGATTGGTGAATTCAAAGTAAATTCAAAACCCCATTATTTAATAACTCACTCTCCTTTCTTCCTCTTAATTTTTTATCTTTTTAAATTACATAATATATAACCGTAAACATTATGATTTTAATAATATTAATAAGGCACTTCCAGTTTTGCTAGGCAATTGAATTTGTAATGCCATTTTTCTTTAACAACAGCGAAGTCCGGTGGCTAAGAACCCTGAGTTCAAGCACTCCGTTAAATTACACCGCTTTATCACATATCATGTCCTTTCGCGATAAGCTGTCGGAGTAAATAGGATTAGATTTTTTCCGCACTGCGTTACAGAAATTGTATGAAATATATGCAAAATTATAAAGTCAAAATAGTGGTGCATTTACATAAAATCTTACCATTTTCTTTTTATATTGCATGAGTGACGTTCTAAGGAGAGCCTGAGGTGTCACAATTACGAAGACATTAATACTATCTTTCCTTCAGGAATGAAAAATGTGCCTTACCCTAAGCATTTACTGGGGGAAGTGGCGAATCCAGAGGAGTGGCTATCAGGCTGCAGACCCTCCAGAGCTAGACCAGAATGCTTTATTTTATTTAAAATCACTACTGCTGTTTTTCTTAATCTCCCTTTTAAAAAAACTGAAAACATTTCTTCCTGGTTTTTTTCAGGCTCGCAAGTTTTCCCACTTTTGTAGTCATTCCACTCGTTTTTGCAGCATTGACAAGGCCAAAAACATGTTTTTGCTAGTTAGTTCATTATGTTTTTTGTTAAATTATCGAGAGTATTGTAGTGTTCTTTATGATTCTTATTGTCAGGTGAGTAAAGTCTGTAAAGTTAAAGTGTTTTGGTTTACATATGCTGACCTCAGTCCCCGCCCCGACCCAAATTCTGGATTCGCCACTGCTGGGGGACAAATACTATCTGGGATTTGTTTAAATGGATGTCCATTGCTTAGTTAATGAATTTGAATGATTCACTGTGATTTTAATTTCGAATGTTCTCAAATTCTACTAAATTCTCAACTGAAATTTTTAACATTTACATTTCCCATTTAAAAATAACTCTAGTCAAAAGACAGTTCTATTCATTGCCTATTTCTCGTGTTGACGGCATTTCGGAAAAGAACACTAATTTTGTTGTCGATATCTCTTGGAGTCAACAACTTTTGCGTGTTTGCATCAAAAATTCTGTTTTCCATTCGGAGTCAATAGAGATAAAAGGACTGGAACATTTGATGACAATAATTTGTCATCGGCAAAAGGTGCAATGTTTTTCGGTGTTGCAAACTTTCCTCAGTATTTCCTGTACGCGTTGGCGTCCCGGAGGCATACTGTACTCCAGTAGAGCACCATTGTAACTTTGCAGGGCTCTGATTGGACAAGCGAATCTGACGTCACTCTTCTGCACATCGCATCAACAGTGAGAGATTCGTATCTTGTTCATAGTTCTTAAAACCCTAAAAACTGATTTTTTCTCCAAGATATTGCCTGAATTTGTTTTCAAAAGGGAAATATTTCTTCTTCTTGATTTAATGTCGTTAGATTTCCTTTAAATTCTTTCTTTATGAATGTATTGTCATGCATTTTTCTCCCCTTCTGAATATCGTCATGTTTTAAAAATGTGTAACAGATGGCAGCACGGTAGCTTGCACACTTATAGTAATAACTAATACATTTATAGTTAATTCCTCTAATATTTTTTTCTCTTTATCCTAAGAACTATCAAAGCTAAAACTGCTTTAAAAATTCTTTTTAAATTTTACATCTAAATTTAATTTTAATAAATTTTTACAAAACTCAATGTTGGTTAAAAAATACTAAATTTTGCTTGAATCATTGAAATACGATTTTCAACCTTTTACTGAAGTAAGACAAGTTTTTTTTAACAACCTTCCTTTTTCATAAGCCGTAATCGAGTGTCATAATAAAAGGTTGGTTCGATTTACTTTTTTAACTCCTGTTAGAAAATTTTGATGAGCACTCCTGTTAGAGATCTTGATAATTTTTATTCATCTTAACCATGTTAACAATATTTAAAACAAACGTTTTATTTTTAACCATTTGCAAATATTGCCGTTGGTAATATTTTTTTTATCCGTTGCTGTATTAATGAAACAGTGAAACCATACTAAGTATTTCGTTTGCATGAGTTTGTGAGAAAGTAAAGAGAATACATAATTAACCATTATTGAAAATGAAATGAAATGAGATAAAATAAATTTATTTAAAGTTGTTTTGAGCAAAAGTCTTGTAAAGGTTATGTTAGAAATTACACTGCTAGAATTGTGTGAACATAAATCTAATATTCATAAATTTCCATAGGCAAATTGAGATTTGTAATAATAATAGATATGTCTTGCTGGTTTATGACAGAAAGATATCTTAATTAAATTTTAAAATATTGAGTTTTTGAAATAAAAATGTGAATAAAAAACTTCAATAATAATTTTTAAAAAAATAATACAAAAAACAATTTTACAC
>BGPR01052218.1:0-10650 GCA_013235015.1 Araneus ventricosus
CATCTAACCGATGTTCGTCCCATAATTGGACTCGTGTTGCTTCAAAACGGAACTTTAATTTAACTAAATTAAACTAAACCTGAGCGAAACTGATGGCGATTACCCTTAAGTAAATCCAAAATATTATCTCACTCTCCTTTCTTCTTTTTTATCCCCTAGATTTTTTTTCTATTTGTATACAATACACATTCTGATTTAATAATAATAATGTGGCTAACAGATTTTGTAATGCCATTTATAAGAAGATGCGAAAGTTGAGAATCCTGAGCTCAAGCAATAGCACCACCATTATGACCAATAATTTATTTTAATTACCAGCTCGAATATATGAATTCAGGCTTTTAATAAGAGAGTACAAACATATCTAGAAGAAATTTCATTTGGATACAAAATAAAAATTTTATAAAGAAATTGTTTCTATAGAAATAGTGGTAGATTCTTTTTCAGCATGTCAATACATGTACTTAGCATACTTAGAAATGTTATTTCATGGACGCATTCACAAATTGTCATTTTCAGTAATATTTCAATAAGCATGTACCCCTATTCCAAAACAGAAATTCAACAATCTTCATCCGTACGTTAAGTTCATATATTCTCCTCTAAAAAGTATATTTACATTCCATTCAACAAATATACATAGCATGCGATTAAATATACTTAGCATACTTAGAAATGAACTATTTAAATATTTTGATCCAGTATGGTTTTCAAACGCAGAATATTTCAATTTCTTAACGATGTCTAGGTCAGTTTTGCGAAAATTTGGATTGGTCCACTCTGGTTATAAAAGCTTCAAGCAGAATTGAAAGCGTTAAAAAAAAAATGAGACTGTTCTCTAGGCATTCTTCTGTTACATTTCCTCTGAAGAATGCCACTTTAAAGAAATTCGTTTTTACTTATGAGTAATTCAACTGAACATTCTCAACAGGCAACAACGAAATAGTCATCAGTAAAAAGAATCCAGAAACAACTATTTTTCCGACATGTTCTAGCTGTTATTTCACGGTTTTCTTATTTCGATGTTTTCCAACAGAAACTTTGTAAACTATTATCCGAAAAATGTGCGATAATAGAATTGCATTAAAAGTTAAATTTATTTTTAATGGTGAGACTGCATTCTATTATAGTGTTTTTAAAAATATATTATTATTAAGCGAAGTGATGTCTTGTTTCAACAGGACCGTTCGGCATTTCGTCTGTTTGACTGTAAATTTGTTTGTTACGCAGTCACCACAAACTACGTTGTTCGAACTTCTTAGAATTTGGTTTGAATTTTGCTTGAAGTCATTAAAATCGAGATATGGGATAGGGATTTTTATTTTTGGTTACCTTTTAATCCAGCGGTGGTTTTAAGGGTTTCAATGCTTACCACATCAATGGCGAATTTGGCACAGTTAAAACATTTGAGTCGAGTTGGTGATGGCGAGACATTTAAGTGTAATTTATTTCAAACTAATAAACACACAGATTTTTCTATATTTTTTGTACATTAATAAAACAAGACGTTTGTGTGTAAAATTCGCGTTCGAAAAAAAGTTTAACCTTTAATGACTGCCACAAAGAACAAATCTTCGAATAGTTTTTTTTATCGTGGAACTTGCTATTTTCGGCTAGAAAAACATTAATTACAGTCGCCAGTATGTGTGTACAAATGTATTCCTCATTTAACATTATCAAAACATCACACAACGTTTTCCCTCATTTTAAAATTAAATAACTCGGCAACGGAGATCGACAGTAAATAAAACCAATGATTTGATTATTTTGAAAGTCGTAAAAATCTCATGCAGATGTTTAAACATGAGTGACAATTGTTACCTAGAGGTGGAGCTCTATGGTGTAGTCGTAGGCAAATTCTTTTAAAGAGTACTTTGAAGCTTTTAATAATCAGTTTCGGACAGTTCAGCAGTTAAGCGTGGTAGGAACATTGCTGTTTTCGAACAATTTGTTGCTACACTACAAGAGTTAGAAGATCTACTAGACACTTCTTCATTTATACAAAACGGGACAATACCAAAATACACCTAAAAGGTTTTGCCTTTCTTAAGAATAGAGTCATTGCTTCGACCAACACAATATTTACTGGAACATGCCTCTATACTCACCCAATCTTACACTCTGCCTTAAGACATTTACAATAGATTGCGTTGGTGCGAACGCCTACACTGAGAAAACCAGCCCAAATCGGAGCTGTCTCTGACTCTCTTCAATGATGTAATCGCCACTGTTATGTCCAGCATTTCTGTGTTTAAATGTCAATGTCTATTAACTTGCTGTCTGTACTTTATGATGTTTTCATTATCATCTCGCATGCGCACCGAAATCTAATATGGTGTCAGAAGTGGGAATTTTTCTTGTGGTGCACATTGATGGATTCGGCTTTCCGGAAAAATCCTGCATTAATAGATGAGCTTGAAGAGTTGATCCCTGAGGCATATGTGCTCACTAGCTGGCAAACCGGTGTTGCTCGGGATGAAAATACCCTCAATTCTAAGTACTTATAACAATGTGATCTTGATTAAACTGTTTTGTACAGCAACGTCTTTCTTTGCATTTTGTCGTCCACTCCCGTGTTGTCTTACATCTCGGCCAGTAACAAAACTCCCTCTTTTATCTTTTTCTCTTTGTAGTTTGAGCCACCTGTCCAAAAATCTAGCCATCCTAGGTATGCATTCTTCCAACTACATCATTGATTGCTATGGTAGCCGCATCCTAGGTATGCATTCTTCCAACTACATCATTGATTGCTATGGCGACAACAGAAGCTCTTTCATATCTTGGTTTTTATTGCCTTTCTCCAGAGTACAATTCTATTCTTTTTAGTGTTTGTGTGACTGATTAGGAGAAAAACTCCTAATACTCAATTAGGATCATTTAAAAATTTATGTAGCTAAATGAACATCTCATAAAGAGAGTAATTAACTTCATTGTATTGCCTTCCAAACATACTGAAATATAATCTAATACATCAAAAATCAGTTGACTCTTTTTAAAAAATATTGCTGTCAAGCAGGTACAATAAAATATTTCAGAAATGCATTGAATATTAAAGTGAAAATTCTCCTTTGGCGTTTATTTCGAAAGAAAACAATTTATACTATCACAACTGTAACAAATGCAAAAGGGTGTAATAAAAGATTTCCTGAAATATTGATATTGGTTTGAATTTTATTTATAACAATTAAAACATTGCTACAAATCATGCTCGAAAATATTTTGAAAAATTAATTATAATTGAACACCATGTCTCTTGGAAATGAGATCAGTGTCATTGAAAAACTATTTTTCTTTACTTTACCATGATGTTAAAATGGTTTCTCTGCGATAATATGCTTCAAAGTTATTGCGGAAAAACCTATAAATTAAAGGTACTTTTTAATTAATTAGAATTGTAAGTAAAAGTTTGAAAATTCCTTTCTTAATGAGCACCTACAACCCATGCAGCAATCGCTTGGCAAATTTAAAGTTTCCAGTCCCAGCGGTTTGGGAGATTCGGTGAAGAAAGTAAATTAATTCCAGATTTTTTAATGCAAGGAATAAGTACAGCATCACATTTCAGAAAATCTCGAGAAACACATAAACAACACAAAGAAAGAAAATACTAAGCCAAGATTCTCATTTCTTTGACACTGGAGAACATTTAGTAAAAATTGGTCCCCATTTTTTTCTTTTCTGAACTGAAAGCTTAAAGGGCTTTTTCCGTCTTGATCAATTTTTTTTCAATGGACTAAAATGATTGGATTTCTGTGCCATTTTTCAAACCTAATGATCTCCAGAAGAACACTAGACTGCGGATTTTTTTATACTAGATGTAGGTCACTTTCCCAGAGAATATTTATCTCGATAATTACTCCAAGGAATGCGAAAGCTTTGATAGTTACAAAAATAGAGAAAAAAAAGTTGCAAGAAAAATAAATTTGTCTTTAGGGACTGTTTTGACTCATTCTAATTTGTATTATTTATGTTACAGAGTCTGGTGGATTAAAATTGGGAACTCCGTTTTGTTTTTTCTATAAAAACACATACTTTTGAGATTTTTAAATTTAATTTTCATTCTTATTTATTTATATTTTCTTTTTAATATGTTTTTAGCAGCACCGCTGACAAAAGATAATACATTTTTAATGTTAAATTTAACAAAATGTCACCATTTTTATATTGAATTTAAAAGCTGTTTCAAATAACTTTTATGAAATTGTTAAATAATGTTAGATTTTTTTCATGCTAATCAAAATATTTCCTTTTAAGGAAATTTTTGAAAACTTTTTTCGAAATTTGAAGAAACACATTTTTGAAAATCTACTTTAACCTTTTCTTAAGGTGTGGTGAAGATGTTTTACAAGCTAACTATTTTCCTTTTCCCAAATTTGATACATCTCTCTGTAGACAAATGAAACTAACTTGCTAGTACTTCAGTAATTAACTAGGAATTATTAGATTTTAGTATGTATGCGGGATGATAATGAAGACATCAATCAGAGCAGAATGCAATTTAATAGACAAAGGCATTTAAACATAGAAAAGCTGGACATAACAGTGACGACGACATTCTTCAAGAGAGTCAGAGTCAGCTCCGGTTTGGGATGGTTTTCTGTGTGTATGTGTTCGCACCAACACCATCTATTGTAAATATATTACGTGCTCTTTTTTAAAATTACACACATATACTCTCTCCTAAAAGTTTATAGAATCTTGTATTTTGCCTATATTTTTTGTTTTATATGATGTATTTCGATGAAACTTACTGTATAGATATGTTATATCTATTATATTGAAAAAAAAGCAGTTCTACCCCGTATATTTAATGCTAATTTTTAAATCGTAGAATATACAGAAATGACCTGTCCCAAAAGTTTATAGACAAATGCAATTTTATGCAAATATGGTATCGGCAATGATGGCGTCGATCTGGAGCCTAATAAATACGTTGTAAGGAAAGGAAACCGTTCGTTTGTTCTGCGTTTCAAGATGCCTAAAACGTAGCAGCTCTCTAATGAAGAAGTGAATAAAATTATGCATTTGAAACTTCTCTGTAAGACTGTTGAGGAAATATTCAAACTTTAAAATCGTTCTAAAAGCCTGACTTATCGTGCATTAACTCGTAAGACGCCATATGAGCCAAAACCTCATTCGGAAAGACCACGTGTGACCGATATTCGCAGTGATAGACGGATACAAAAAATGGCTTTCAAGTCAGAAAATGTCGGTTCGCTAAATTACTGGGCTTTCCGGTTGCAAATATACAAGAACACTCTTCATAGATGAATTATAGAATCTGGTTATATGATTCACGCCCAAATGACTCGCCGATTACCACTCCCAAAGCTTCACATTAGTAAGAGATTACAATGGGCTCATAATCATATGACATATGGTGATAAATGGATTGCTGTCCATTTCAGTCTTGAAAAAAATGGAACCTCGATTGACCTGACGGGAATATAAAATATTGGCATGATTTACGAAAAGAGCCCAGGAGCGTTTTTAGTAGGCAAAGTGGTGGTGGATCTGTGATGGTGTGGGAAGCTTTCAGTTTCAACTGTCAAGTGGGTTTGTCCTTTTTAGATGGCCGACAGAATTCTCCTAAATACATAGAAACACTAGAAAATCATCTTATGCCATTTGCAGAAAACATAGGGAGACGAAATTGGTAATATCAGCAAGATGATGCTCCCATCCATACCTCCAATGCTACGAAAAATTATTTAAACTCGAAAAATGTTACTGTTCTTGAGTGGCCACCTATGGGCCCTGATCTAAACAAAATTGAAAATGTGTGGGGCATTAAGTCTCGGAAGGTATATGAGAATGGAGGGCAATTTTTTTCAGTGAATGCCTTGAAAACAGCCATTGAAAGTGTATGGTACAACTTGGAACCAGAGATATTACAAACCTTAATTATGTCGATGGAAAAACGTGTATACAATGTCATACTGAGAAATGGAAAGACTACACTAGTAAGAACATTTTATTGAGCACGTTTTGTTGAAATGTCATATATTCTATAAACTTTTGGGACACCTAATATTTCCATTTTACTATATAATTGAAATAAAAATTGTTATTTTTTCTAAATATTTCTTTGAATGCAAGTCGCATATGGTTTGAATAACATATTTGTAATTGGTGTTTGTATGCATTTCCGTTTTGCTAAAACATGTGTTTTACTAGACTCTATAAACTTTTGGGACAGGGTGTACATTACTTAAACAATTACTGAACACATCAAATTTCATTCAAACCCATTTCTTTTGAGTTGAGTTAACTTGCGACCAAATCTTGATGTTGGCTGAGCATTATTGGACAACACAACAGTATCTTGTTGATTATTATCAAGCATTACAACAGTTTCTTGCTCTTCAGAGCCATAGACGTCTTCAGGAATACGAACATTTTCACAAAATTTATTTGATTTATCTTCTCGAATGAAAAACCTATTTCTAACATACATTTTACTATTTTCTGCACAAATTGTATAAGTTCTAGGTTTAGGACCAATATTTACTATTTTACCTCTAATCCATGGTTCTTTAGTTAATTTTCGAAACCAGACATATAAGTTTACTTTTAATGGCTTTAAATTAGAATTACTTTTAAAATATTTATTTTGGGTATTTTGCCTACGTTTAAGAGCTTTAAGAGTATCTTTAATTGGATACTTTGGCTTTAATTGTTTAGATAAACATGGTAACATTGACCTTAATTTCCTACCCATTAATAATTCCGCTGGTGAAGGAGATATTTTATAAACTAATGAAACAAGATATATATCTTTACCTTCTCTATCTTCTTTAATTAAACTTCTTTTTAAAGTTTGAATTGCTCTTTCAACCTGGCCATTAGATCGGCTAAAAGAGGAGAAGTGTATTATGTTCTATTCCCCATTCCTCAAAGAATTCTTTAAGGGAAAATAAATAAAAAGGTGGACCTCCATCACTAATTAAGGAATCCCATGCCTTGCAAAAATTGATTTCACACAGTTAATAACAGAAAATGCATTAGTACTATTCATTTGTTATAACTCAACATACTTCGAAAAATAATCAATAATAAATAAATAATGTTCACCTCTTAATTCAAAAAAAATCACAACCTACTTTTTCCCAGGGTCTATCAGGTATTGGATGATTTATTGAACACTCTTTATTATTATTTCTCTGGTATTCTTGACACAAACCACATTTTCTTATAAAATTGTCACCATCATTATTTATATCTGGCAAATAGAAATACTCTTTGGCTTTAATTTTACAAGAAACAATACTTCTGCGTGATGTGTGAATCTTTTCAAGAACTTCCGTTCTGGATTCGTTAGGAACAACTGAAGGAGAACCTCTACATATTAACCTTTCTTTAGTTTAATAAAGTTCATCTGTATAGTGCTAAAACGCATATTTTCTCGTATTTATTTTATCAGGCCATCCATTTTTTATACGATAAACTACATCATCTAATTCAGGATCATCTTTAGTTAATTTAGCTAATTCTTCCCACCTGTCAGGGCTAGCTGTAGCTAAAAGACATAATTCAGCAGGTGATTCATAAACATCATGATTAAAAATTTGGGCATTTAATTGAACTCTAGAAAGGGTATCATCTATAATTAATTGTTTACCTCGAACGTAAATCAAATTAACATTATGTTTATTTAACCTTAAAAGCATACGCTGTAAACGAGGAGATATAGAATCATATGGTGTTTTGCTTAGGCCTAACAGAGGTTTTTGATTAGTTTCTTCAGTTATGTTTCTTCCATAAGTATAATAATTAAAGTGTTCAAGGCCAAAAATTACAACTAACAACTCTTTTTTCCATTTGGGCATATCTTTGTTGAGTATCTGTTAAAGATACTGAACCATAGGCTACAGGTTGAGAATTTTGAAATAACACTGCACCTAATCCATGTGAACTCGCGTCTGCAAGTAAAATTACAGGTGTGTTGGAATCAAAAATTTGTAAACAAGGAGCTTCTAACGGCTTTTTCTTAATTAATTCAAAATCCCTTTCCATATTACTACCCCATACTGCATTTTTCTTCAAGTGTTGACGAAGGGAATGTGTCTTGTTTGGTAAATTAGGAGCAAATTTTGACAAATAAGTAACCATACCGAAAACTCTTTGCATTTCTTGTTTATTTTTTTTTTGGGGGGGGGGGTTGGAAATTTTTCAATAGATTCAAGTTTTTTAGAATCTGGCTCAATTCCTTTCCCTGATATTTTATGATCTAAATAAGATATACTTGATTTAGCTAACTGGGTTTTCAAAGGGTTAAATTTCAAATTATTTTTCTAGCAATAGTTAACATATTTCTTAATGTTTTACAATGTTCTTCCATTGTTTTAGAGCCTATACAGATGCCATCAAAATAAGATATAACATTAGGTTCATTTTGAAACATTTCTTCCATAGCCTTCTGAAATTCTTCAGGGCTGACATTTAAACCTAAAGGTTAAACTAAAAATCGATATATTCCCCAAAGGGGTGGCAAAAGTTGTTAAATAAGAAGATTCTTCTTCTAATGCTAATTGCCAAAACCATTCGTTGCATCAAAAAGTGAAAAAACAGTACTTCCCTGCAAATTAGTCATTAGTATATCTGCAGATGAAATAGGATAATGGGGTATTTTAATAGCCTTATTCAAAGGTCTGGGATCAATACAAATTTCTAATTTATTAGGATTATCAATAACAACAAAATTTCTAACCCATTCAGTAGGTTGTTCAACTTTTGTTATAAAACCCATATTTTCCATTCTTTTTAATTTTGCTTTCACTTTATCTTGCAATGCTAGAGGAATTTTTCTAGCAGCAGCCACATTTGATGTATAATTATCTTTTAAATGAATTTTAACAACTTTGTTTAGTTTACCTATACCAGAAAACACATCATGAAATTCGTTAATAATAGAATCAGGTGTTTCAACAACAATCGAACTATCAACATTGCAAAATTTTACATAATTATCATTTTTAACTGCAATACTTTCATTTAAAACACAATTGTTTTGATTTCCAAGACACTTACCTTCCAACTGGTAAATCCTTTTAATTAATTTTAGCTTTAAACAAGAATTCAATTCTAAAATTTGAGAGGATTTTAAACTCGTTAAGAGAAATTTACATTTCGAAGAACAATTTTTATTTTTAACATGAGAAATAAATGAGTTCACCTATGATTGGGACTTGATTATTACTATAATCTAAAATGGGCCGTGCATTTGTCCTAATTCTAGGAATATTTTCCCAGTTCTGTAACATTTCAAACGGCAAAACATTCACTTGAGCACCACTATCCAACTTGAAATCCACAAAATTTCCATTCACGAAAAGTTCTTGAAACCACGTGGAGTCATTAGTTTCGGATAGGCTTTCACGTCGGTTGTTTATTGCTAGACAGACGGGAGAGGCAGTCGATAATAAATTTTCTACTTCAAGCGATGAGACTTTTCTACTTTCAGTGTTGTTATTGAAAATCGCTGTTTCTTCTTATTTCTGCACGTAATTTCTCAGTGATTTTTCAGACCACAATTCTTACATGAAGTTCCGTAAGCAGGACACTTTCCATAACTGTGACTTAAATTACATTTCTTGCAAACATAGATATGATTTTTTATATTTAAGGTTCTGAATTTGGATGTTTCTTTTTCTGCAAAACGGCGTTGTTTTTCTTTTTTCAAGGCATTGACGTCGCGTGATCTAACAATGAACTCCGGAAATGCGCTAATCTTACTCATTTCCTACCACCCCTTTCCGGAGTAAAATCGACCAAAATTTCTAGTCTTGACATTTTCAAACGATCAGTAAAACAATACTTTAAGAAACAAAGAGGACGAATCAACAATTTTCGTTCAGCTGTGCTAGGCATCATATTTCTATATTTTATAGTATTTTACAATAGATGCCATCTGGTAAGGGCAAAACTCTTTTGATCCACTGTTTTCTTCAAATATTGTATATTTCAATATCATATCGATGTCTAGCTCAGTTTAACGAAAATTCTGGATTGCTCTTCTCTTTTTATCAACGCATGAAGCAGAATTGAAGGCGTTTTAAAAAATCGAGAGTGGTCTCCCAGAAATTTTATCTTATACTTCCTCTGAAATCCCACTTAAGGGGGCACCTCAAATATGGGGATGGGAACCTGTCGTATAAGTAAGCAGAGTCTCGTTTGCCGGTGGGATATAATAACGGTGGGAGTTGAATTACCTCTATCGATATCGGGTCTGTCTGAGGAGCCGTCGCATGAGCCGCTCGTAATGGGGGCTATTATGCGGGGGCCACAGTGCCCGATTAATTGTCGTTGGCTGCCGGGTCATACAGTTATCCGCGCCTAAGCTGTTCGGAGTAATTCTTTGTGAATATAGTTCCTCTGAAGAAAGTCACTTTAAAGAAATACGTTTCTATCTAAGAGTAATTCAAATAAACATACCGATCTCAATAAAAGTTCTTTTAAAGAATCCAAAATTGGCTTTCCCTCTGAGAGGTTTTAGCTGTTATTTCACGATTTCCAAATTTCGAAGTTTCGCAACAAAAACTTCATAAACAATTATAAGAAAAACGATTTAAAATTAACTTAAAACTCAAATATTATTTTTAAAGATTACATATATATACTTTATTATTCGCTATGCTTTTTCATATTTTTTTC
>BGPR01052219.1:0-10650 GCA_013235015.1 Araneus ventricosus
TAGATGCAGGTATTTTAAGACATACGCATACGCTCAAAATTAATGTGAAAAACAACAATTCAGCTCTCACAGTTACGGTTATAGTGACAAAATTTCAAAATTTTTCAAATGGCAACATCTACTTTTTTATTTGAATGTGATCTCTCCACAATGAAAAATGATGAATGGCTTCAGAACGCTGCATTCTGTACGAAAAGGACCTCAGCTATATGAAGACTAAGAAAAAGACAAAAACAACCATTAAAGTTAGAAAAGCAGAACATTTTATTGTGTTTCACAAATTTTCCACATGCCCGGCTTTACATTCAACGACACTTTGCATGAAGCGAATGGTGGATAACAATGAAGCACGTCAGTGGCGGACTGGCCAGGTTGCCAGCTTGCCCGATGGCAAGTGGGCCCCCTTAACATAAGACAATTCGGGCCCCCAGGATATGTGTCGACTAAAGATCTTAAAAACCATATTAAGAAATTCGTTGTCTGATTAGAACTTGGCATTCCTCTACGTTGCTATGAAAAGGAATTTCTAGATGATTTGGATATAGAGTTCTTAATAACATATTTGCACAGTCATCTAGTAAACTGAAAGTTTCCTGAGTTGGCATTAATGAAGTGGACCGAATGTAATACACTTCTATACATTTGAGTTATAAATCTTTGACAGTTAGAATTATTCTTTTAAAAAATTTAAAATTGGTAAATAGTTTGCACTTTATTTTCAGTTTGGTTAAAATATTCTCAATATAACATTATAGTTCCAAAATTACAGTATGCTATACAACCACCAAAATTATTTAATATTTAATCATAAAATTACATTTATATTTGCTATTTATTACTTTCAATAATACGTGTATACTGTATTTAATAATATATATAATAGAGTTTTAGATTAGGAATAGATTATATTAATTTATTGATTTTAATTTGTTATATTTGTAATAAATAATATCAAAAAATGTATTTGAGATGGTAACGCAAATGTGATAGGGCCCCCATTGTCTCGTGGCAACCATTCTTTTTAGACCCAGTCCGTCACTGCTCAAGGTATCTTTTCGTACTAAATAAAAAGTGCTCTACAACTTTCTAATTGACTATTTTCTCGTATCTTTCACCGTTTACGAGATAGGACCGCTAATTCCAAACTTTGCCGATAGATGGCGTGGTAAGTTGTCTCAACAAGTAGCGCATAACCTTTTTACTATACTTACATACCAACTTTATGGCCTCGACTGTCACCGTTTAGAAGTTAAGGGAGGTGTAACGGATATAAGTGGGAACCCTGTATATAGTGTAACGAATTGTTTTCAGTGTTCACACACACAGCCTTATATTTAAAATATGAACTGATTACGGCTTTACCAGTGTTTCTTTTTTTATGTATTTGCTCTCGAGGCAGAATCTGCACGTAATGTGAATGCTCGTTATTGTTTATATTTTCAAGCGTGAAAGTTCAGTTCTTCGAATTTTCAGCACGACTCAACTATTTTTTTCTAAATAGCCATAATAAAGTATATTTTTGATATTACAACGGCTCTTGCTTTAGTCTGATGTTACAATAGATAAAAGGGGATACATATAGAATAAAATTAGGGTTTTAAAATGTTTATTGAAAAAAATCAGAAAATATCAATAAATTATAAAAAATGAGTTTCTCTGAAATTGTAAAAAGTAATTTATTACAACAAAGTTTCAGGCATATTATTTTGAAAATTCTTTATAATAATGTCTTATGAATGTTGTAAGCGATGTGCAGGAAAATAAATCTGCACAAAGTAAAATGTCGGTTAATTAGAAGACATAAATCCTTTTTCAGATGAAAGCTAAATCTCCGATGATGACTTATACAAAGTCTTCAAAAATATGTACAAAACGAAGAAAAATAAGATAAATATTGTGAAAAAACATACAGACATATAAAAAAGCAAATAATAAAATAGCCATCAAAACACGCGTAGTAAACTAATTTCCAAAGCACATGTGCCAATGTCCTTTATTACATTTAATAATGTAAATAAAAAATATCTCTGGTATTTAGTTGCAAAATTTGGAAACTTTATGAATGTTTTGATGAGATAGTTATATCGAATTTTATAGATGTTTCTTTAATCAAAAAACTGAATTTGAACCTGTTAAACTTCTAGTCAAAGGTAAATCTTTAATTTTGCCTAAGCTTTGACTTATTGGCAAATTGTTAAAAATCTATCTATTTTTACAGACATTATAAATATTTATCACGATATTAAAGTTGAATACGGTGAACAGAAATTTGCAAGAAAAAATAATATCCAATTATTAAAATTCATGAAATAATTCAAAATAAATAATATTTCGCCCAGTTTAAATTAGGATTTTTGGATTTTTACTAAATACTTAAATAGTGATATTTTTGAAAAAAAACCCATCAAATCATTCTTAATTTTAAACGGAGACAGAATAAAGAATACAAACATTTAATAAGCCTTATTTAAATAATATTTTAAATATATTTGCATTCTTAGAATGGAATGCTGCACTGATAGTGTAATTTTTCTATATACATTAAATGTGGTAGGTAATTACTTATTGACTGTCGATACAATATTAATTAAATAAAGAAACATTTTGTATACTTTGAGAGTTTTCAGAACCGGAATGCTATAAAAGAGAACTTTCCTAGACATGTCTCCAGTAAAATTAATTACTTGAATTTTGACATATCCTATATACTATTAGAGCTTCAAAATCACTTTATATCCACCAATACAAAGTTACATGTTGTTGAAACATTTTAAATATATTGTTTTCTACAATTTGACGTTACTGAGATTCAAATAAAACATTTTCTTTGAAAATAAAACAAGAGAGTATCGTAATTTGCTTGAAGTTTGGTGAGGGCAAGTTCATTTGATTTTCAATTAAATTATAGAAAATCGTAAATAGGTTTATATAATTAAAAATAATATCATGCAATTTAATTTACATGATTACGATAAAAAATAATGCAAAAGTTTAAATTTATGTTTCGTTAATGCCAGATAAATTTCAGAAGTGGGCTATATCAAAAAGAACCAGATTTATTGGAAGATAGATATAACTCTACTATAGAAATAATTAAGTTTTGAGAACATTTTTTTCTGCAACATAGTCTTTAAATCTTCTAGCTAAAGAATTTGATTCAGAAAGAAGCAAGAATCTCTTTGTAGAAAATAAAATTCTCTTTGATCAAATTAAGTTAATAAATTTACGATGCAGTGACACACACTTCACTAGTATTTTAGCAGAAACACAAATATTTTGGACACGGATAAGATTCTGTTATCAAAGAGTTATGAATAGAAGCGGAAGTTTCTCTTCTGGAACAAATTCTTAAAGCGGAAATCTAATTAAGAAATGTCTCGTGGGAAAATTTATTGAATAAGAAATATATTTTAGTTACTTGTCCTTGAATTATTTAAGCAATTTAAAGGCCTCAGGTTTATTTGGGGTATCTCTTTGATGTATTGTTATGGGTTAGGGATAACTGCATTTTTACCAAAATTTAAACAAGAATACATTTTGTAATTATAATTTCATTCTTTTTAAATTTATCTAAAGGCAATGTAGCTTCGAAAATTGTTAACGAAACGCATACGAAAGAGCTTCAAATAAGAATCTAAATTCAAAAGCGTTTGAGCTAAGACCTTTAGCAAGTATTAACATGTCAGAAGAAAAGGAAAATAATTCAAAATTCAAATTTAGTCCTGTTATATTTACGTCTCGTTTTTCAGCAACACGATGGCTATTTAGGGATGGACCTCGTAATTTTGAACCGTGGTCAGATGAGTCAAAATCCAATTGGTCAAAAATCCAAGATGGTCAAAATCCAGGTAGTAGGCCTTGACAACAGTAATTTTTCTTTATAAAAGTTATTTATGCACTTTGAGTAATTGCGGAAATAATCAAAGTTTTTGCAGTGTGCCTCAAACATGAAATGCTTAATATTCATTAAGAAATTGGTAGAAATGTGCTAGAATTTTACATTCTAAATGAGCCTCACCAATTTCATTTTGAAACATTTTGCGTGCATTTTAGGAAGGATAAAGTGTGAGAAATTAAAGCACAGTGTGGAACAAAGTGCAATTAGATGTTAGATGACATGCGCTGTCTCGTCCATCATTTATTCCCTCTGGCGGGTAGCACGAGTACGCTGATGAGAAGCCTCCGGATAAGCAAGCGAGGTCTCGCTTCTTCTAGGGATATAACTAGTATTTCTGTGAACAGTAGACCTCGCTCCCCCCCCTAAATAAAAAAATCTAAGATTTTCTCTTCATCGCATTTTTTAAAAGCTAGCAAATTTTATTCATTGTGAAGACAGCACTGGTGTACAAAAATTTAGCACAATTCTTATGGTGCGACACATTGGAGGTTAATATGGAAAAAATGGTTCGCAGTCATCTCTAGCTCTTTTACATCCCTTATATTTAAGCAGCATATCAAAATATTTTGAAAAAATGGCACCAAAAATTCACAGAGAAAAATTGAATCCTTAAATTGGTTATTTAAAAAAATATCATTGAGCAAATTTCACTAATAGATAGGCATCAAATTAAAATATTTTTTCCTACTCACTTCGTTCGAACTAAGAAAATGGAACTCAAAATAACTTGACGATAAATATTACAATTTGGCAAAGATATATATATAAGCGAATAGTTGTCGTCGCTATGAAGATCAGACGATTTATAAGGCAGACGAAATTATCTTGGCGAGAAGCGTCTGATAATTCCATTTAGACTTAACAATTGCTATCGAATATTTAAAGTTTTTTAAATTGGTTACTGAGCCATATTAGGGTAAAAAAAGAAATGGTTTAGATGGTAAATGAGTTTAAATATAAATTTAGAACTAAAAGATAGCCAAAGATTATAAAAATAGATAACATTTATTTAGCGAAAACCGGATAATGTTACACAGCGATACATAGCCATAAGCGAACTGTGTTCAATTACAACTCTGATGTTATTATTTTAATTTTTAGTTGCCGCAAGTTCATTAAGCCAGGTGGTCACTGCATTCTCCAAATCTTCATGATTTCTAAAACGTTTACCGCCCAGAAACTATTTCAGCTTAAGGAAAAGATGGAAATCGCTGGGAGCAAGGTACGGACTATAGGGCGGATGATCAAGAAGAGCAGTGAGCTGCGCGGCGGAAATGCTGGAGCGATCAATGCAGTGAACACCTGGCTTAATGAATTGGTGAAAGAAGATTATGATATGGGAATTTTGAAGCTCGTGGACAGATACGACCGATGTTTAAATGGAGGCGGTGATTATGTAGAGTAGTGAAGGAAGCTTCCGGTATGTAACAGAATTGTTTTTCGAAAAAATATTGTGTTTCTTATTTTGTATAACTAAACGGCCCTTATTTTCTGGATGACCCTCGTAATAATAAACATAATAATTGCCAAAATCATGAACAGAAACACCGCAAAAACTGTCGCGTAGACAACTTTCCGCAAATATTCTTATCTATTTCTGTAGGTCTTGACAAATTGTGTAGGGGGAAAAATTTGTCGCAAAACGAATCACTTTTTTATTGCCTTAATATTCGCTTTTACGAAACTTATTGTAAGAACAGAAATTAATTTTATAGAAGCAATATTACCATTTTCTCTTTTTCAATACCTAAACATTTTACGTCCTTTTAAATAAATCCACATTCTCCCTCTCTCTTATCAAAAATAAATACAATTTTAAAAAGAGTAGGAAATCTTGAGTTCGTTGAAATTCTATGTTGTTAATGACTTGACGAATTATATATGAATTTTCAAAAGCTACAACCCAATAATGGAATTACAACATCAGTTTCATTTTGTTTAGCTAATTACTCAGTTTCAGTTTTAAAATAAATGAACGTCAATTAATTGCAATTTAACTGTGGTTGCATAGTTACTCATTATTAGAAAAATACTATATCTACTGCACTCTATAAAGATTTATTTCACTTTAACACCTAATGGATAGCTTATCCGAGAATTGTATGAAAGCTATTTTCTTTGGAGAGATAAAAGAAACTCGTTAAGGCAGGAAAGTTAATGAACTCTATAGGATATCGATTTGCATCGTGTATTCAATTTACCTGAAAGCAATAAACAGGGGCCTCTAGAGACGAAATATTTGTTCTTCGGTGTAGGGAAATTAGGTAGTGAATCTCAGTATTTCCTTATCAAATGGAACTCTTTGGTTGGAGCAAACATATCTAATTTTCTGTGGTCATTTTTTTCAGAGTTTGGTATTCCTATCCAGGCATAGATATTACGCTAGTGAATTCAGATATAATTTCAGAATTTTTTATATATCCAGGGTATCGGTCAGCAGTGGTCTAATGGTAAGGTGTTGACCAGTGGCGACTCGTGAGCTCAGGAATGAGGAGGGCTGCAAAAAATGTTTATCAAGAGAATACAATTTTAAAAGCTACTTTATATCTAAGTAGGCCATATTTTTTAATTCCAAATCCAGATGTGGAATTTCCTGCTTTTCAAACAAAGTAAATAACCAGCATATGACATTTTCTATTAGTTTCAGTAACAAAAATTAAAGTGAATGTTGATGTGACGATTCCTCTGACGAAAAACACTATGAATCAGAGCTCCACATATACACTTCTTTCCTTGCCTAGTTCACTCGCTAACACTCTTTGAAAAATGAATATCAAATAACTCATATACAGAAAATTTATTTTTAAGATAAAGCATATTAAATACATTTTTTACTGAAATACCCTAAAAATTTGAAAGTTTTAGAATAGTATTATTCGCTTGAATCGGTCGTCGCAGCACGAACCGAAAGCAAACTCATAAACAACCAATGAGACTCAACGAAACCAAACTCATAAACAGCCAATGAGACTCAACGAAACCAAACTCATAAACAGCCAATGAGACTCAACGAAACCAAACTCATAAACAGCCAATGAGACTCAACGAAACCAAAGCTGAGCCAAACTCACCCAAACAGCCATTGCTTGAAACCAAAATCATAAACACAGCCAATGGACTCAAAGAAACCAAATTCATAGAACAGCCAATGAGACTCAAGCAAACCAAACTCCCAAACACAGTAGAACAAAGGCCAAACTCATAAGCAGCCAATGGACTCAGAGAGGCAAACTCGAAACAGCCAATGAGACTCATGAGAATAAAACTCACTGAGGCAGCCAATGAGATAAAACCAAACTCATACATGGTGTGAGACTCAGCAGCCCAAACTCTTCAAGCCAATGAGACTCTTGAGGCAAACTCATGAAGCAATGGACTCAAAACCAAGCTCTTAAGCAATGACCAGACTCAGAGAACCAAACTCATAAGTAAGCCAATGAGACTCATGAAAACAAACTCATAAACAGCCAATGGACCCAAGACAGAGCCAAGTGTAAACAGCCAATGAGACTCCATGAGAACAAATTCAAGCAATGAGACTCATGAAACCAAACTCACCAAAGCATGTGGAGACTCAGAGAAAGCAAAATAAGCAAGCCAATGAGACTCAGCAAAAGCAAACTCATAAACAGCCAATGGGGCTCATGAAACAGAAACTCATAAACAGCCAATGAGATAGCGAGAGCCAAGCTCATAAACAGCCAGAGACTCAGCAGAAACCAAACTCGCAAGCAGCCAATGAGACTCAGCAGAACCAAACTGTAAACAGACAGTGAGACTCAACAGGCCAAATGTAAAACAGTGAGACTCCAACAGAAACCAGAGCTCATAGAAAGCAGCCAATGAGAGACTCAACAGAAACCAAACTCATAAACTGTGTGGAGACTCAGCAGAGCAAACTCATGAAGCAGCTGTGAGACTCAGCAGCAAACTCATAGGCAAAACCGAGACTAGTGAAACAACGAAACCAAATTCATAAACAGCCAATGAGACTCAACGAAACCAAATTCATAAACAGCCAATGAGACTCAACGAAACCAAACTCATAAACAGCCAATGAGACTCAACGAAAGCAAACTCATAAACAGCCAATGAGACTCAACGAAACCAAACTCATAAACAGTCAAATTTGTGTGAGAGAGATGACAAAAGAAAAATATATTAAAAAAAGAGCATTTTTTTTTCGTTCAGTTGGCTCCGTGCCAGCCAGAGCTGTGTTGACTTTCAACCCATACCCCGTCTAAGTTAACCCTCTGACTACTAAGAGTTCTCAAAATCTGAGTACAGTTGCATACGGAGGTTTGCTTACAAAATGATCTGTGGAATGGATTCGTCCGACCCTTTCCCTCTTTTCTCCTCACTAAGAGAGAGGAAAGGGAGATATGAATGGTAAGCCTTTCATCTCTCCCCTAAGGGTCCCTTTAATTACCACTCGCCGAACTGCCTTCTCCCTCCTTTCGGAACAACAACCGACCGAAATCAGCCCCACTAGTATGGAAGTTGCATGACCGGTTAGCATATTTACAAACTCTACCCTGATAGAACTGAGGCAGGAAATCAGTCAATATCATTGGCTACGAGGAGCAGTGACGTCGTTTTCAGCTCTCGCACGAAGCGTACGGCAATCATAACAAAACAAGAGTCGTCCTACTTTGCTTCTCCGTTTTCCCACAGTTGAGCACAGAAAACATTCTTCCGTGGTTTGCAATATTTTTAAAAATATTATTTTTTAAAATATCAAAAAAAATAAAACATCCCACACTGTAAGAAATTATACTGATGAAAAGTACACGCACGAGAGCAAAGAACGACGTCATCGGCTTTCGGCGAAGCGAGCCAATCATATTGTCCGATTTCCTGCCTCAGTTCTATCAGGGTAGGGTTTGTAAATATGCGACCGGTTACGGCCGGCTTAGGAGTCAGAGTGTTAAAGGAAGAAAGAGTTGCTTCTTCACTCCGGATTTTCTGCTCAGTGAATGGATTTCGGAGGGAAGGGCAGATTATTTTGCAGCTCAACCTTGCGTCTCTCTTCGTTTGGATTCATTTTATGCCTTTTAAAAAAATTTATTATATTTCTTTGCATTTTTGTAACTCATTGAACTCTGAGAGTGGAAAAGTAAGCAAATAAGATTAAAAACGACAAATAAAAGTTTAAAAAATAATTTCAGAGGGTGCTGCAGCCTGAAAGACGAGCCGCCACTGGTCTTGACCTTGGAGCCGGAGGGTTCCAGGTTCGAAACCCAATTCCACCTCTAAATATCCGCCGTGTATGGCACCTGTTGCACGTTAATTCGTATGCAGTTGCCAAATATCGTCTCTCTTGTGCGATGCGGAAGTTTAGAGAGTGATGCTAACTCAGGTGCCGTCCTCGTCATCTGACCACAGCTCAATATTATGTGGTCCGTCGCAGAAAAACTAACGTGTTACTTCAAAAACGGGACGTTAATATAACTAAACTAACTCGATATTCAGGGCAAAAATTAATCATACTAGATAAATATACATTGTGCCCGCTAAAGTCCTTTGTCAACCCAATAATTTCTGAGCGGCAAGAGCTATAGTCATAACAGTGGGGTCTAGGTATAGTAAAGTTACCATGCGCTACGCAAGAAAAACCGCTTACAGTGCTACCTGGCGCCAAAATTCGGAGTTAGCGTTCTTATCACAAAAACGGTACGAATTTTGCAGCCAGGTGGCGCCGTAAGCGGTTTCCTTTGCGTAGCGCACAGCAACTTTACTATACCTAGACCCCACTTTTATGACTATAGCTCTTGCCGGTCAGAAGTTATTGGGGTGACAACGGACTTCAGCGGGCACACTGTATGTATCAGTGCTACAAGCCCATACTTACGCCCAAGTGTTAGATGAAGGACGTTTAGTTCCTCGAATACAGTTTCTGTTTCATGCCTAACCTGAACGAGATTAAAATAGCAGTTAAAAGTGATAGAATTGCGTGGATATTGCGTTATACCCGGATATATGCTAGAGAATATTCATTTTGTAAACTTGGATTTCGTTGATGCCAAGACACTACTGTAATATTAGAAGGAGTTAGTTATCCTTCAAGGGACTGATGTAATTAAGTTTAGATTTCGAGCGAATGGCACCACTTGAATGTAAATTTAGGGAAAAAAATGGCGTTTCAAAATTTGTGCAATAAATTTATAGTTAAAATAATGAAACAAACAAATAAAAACGTTCAAATTTTTCATTCTAGCATGAAATATATATACGGACAAATCGAATCAATAACTTGTTCAAATTATATTTTATTAACTCTCTATTCAATAATTTTACTTAGCCAATTCAAGTAACTTAAATTCGCACGTTCTAAAAAAGATGAGACTTTAATGAATAATTTCATCATCCGATGTATTAAAAATGTAAAATATAGCATTTAAGAAAAACATTTAGTCGTTTCTAAAGATTTAAGACAATGTTATATTACGGAATCACCTCTAAAAAATATTTGTGTTTAAAACTCGAGTATTTTAATTGACTTATATTTTATTATTTTTTATAACTATTTTTACTTTTAATAATGTAAACCCAGATAGCACGTAAGTTTGCAGCAAGTTTGATTTTGACTTGTCATGGCAAAATTTGACGCGTCAAACTTGAATCGACCTTGTAGCAAGTTCGATGTGACAAATAGCGCCACCTCCTTTGCAAGTCAAACTTGCTGCAATTTTGCAAAACAAGCTTCCTGCAAAGATAGCACAATAAAGAGATAATTATCTTTGTCTCTGTTT
>BGPR01052220.1:0-10650 GCA_013235015.1 Araneus ventricosus
TTTATAATTCAAATAATTACAAAAATTATTGAAAAATATTAAGAAAAATATTCGATTCCAAATGTATATTGAAATTATGGTTTATTCTTAGCAATATTTTCATTCATAATATAGTAAGAAATCTCGTGTCAATTTATAATTCAAATAATAACGAAAATTACTGAAAAATATTAGGTCCTTATAAAATGCATCACAAAACAATGTTACACAATGCAGTATAAATAGTTCTTTTCATTACGAAATTTTATTTTCTGTTGTTATATTTTATGAAGCCAGTTTTAATAGTTTAATAGCCCGGAAAATCAATATTCCAAACGAACAAGCTGGTCACCAAAGGTTACTTCTTGAATGACAAAAGGATCGGATAAATTTTTACCATGATGGTTTAAGAACATTAAAACACATTCAAACTATGTTTTTCTTGCACCAAATGCGTAAACAAATTATACTGGGGGGATACGAAGATACTTTTAAACTGTATTTTTAGGTTTGCCATCTAACATTATCTACATAGATAAAATAACAAATCGTCGCTTAACAAGCAACACCACCTCAATTTTTTGAAATTTCAGAGAGGAAGAAAATACTCAATTTTTCGCAACCGATTACGATTCTGAATTTTTTTAAACGTCTGATATAAACATGAAACGGCATGGTCCAACTAGTTGTAAAAAAAAATTCAAAATCGTAATCGGTTACGAAAAATTGAGTATTTTCTTCCTCTCTGAAATTTCAAAAAATTGAGATAGGTTGCAATGCTTGTTAAGCGACGAAATATCACATACAGCGAATATTTTTAGAATACCGATTGTCTTTTATCTAAGCGATTTGCATTGTTCTCCTGGGTTTCTGATTACTTTTAATTTGCCAGTTTTTTAACCTGATAACTAATTTGCTGTAATCTGTAAGCAGAATATGACAATGATTCATTGCAATAACACTCCTAAGTACAGTCTTTTATTCGATAGAGAATTTCCATTTTAACCAACATCATTTCTGAATTAATTAAAAATCATAGATCGGTCGTGAAGTTACTATCGATGGAAACTCCAAGGCGATTAGACCGCTGAATAAATGTTGTCATTAATCTTTCGCTAATTTTCCTTGCATACTTTTATCTTTTTATCAGTTAGAAATTCATTTGTGTTCTTCTAAGATACTTTGTTTATTATATCGGATGAAAGGAAAAGAGTTGTTTCAATGGACCTTGAAGAACAGCCTAACTTGATGCCAGGATTTGATGATAGAAAGTATCCTTGAAATAGCAAGAACTGCTAGAGAACGCTTCAAGAATCAACTCTTTCTCCTTTCAGCCGATGTGGGGATATTCCTGAGATGGCGTGATATAGCTTTGTCCTCATAAGTTCATTTTAGTGCAATTTTTACTTATTCTGTTAGAACTTATTTTGTATATTTATATGCATAAATTTTTAGTTTTATGCTTATATAACTTATATTTTTATCTTGAAATAATGCACTATGCCATGAAAGATATTAACAGATGGCACAGACCATTTTACATAAAAAATGTTCCTCTTTTGCTTTCCTTATTTTCCGGTATCCAAAATCTGTTTTCAAGTTTTGGGATAACTAAGACTTTACTGAAATTATAAAGCAGTAGTGTCTTAGACATTCCTGGCTTTTCCCAATTATATGTCTGAAGCCTCTTGTCTTTACACACAATCTTTAATTTAAAATAATCAGCTGCTCTGAAAAACGGTTTTAATCTGTAATTAGTTGTTGCCCTAATCAGCTAGCTAAATAGTGTGGAAGCAAACTTTTGAGTCTTTTTTCCACTGATAAAGAGCATTAAAAGATTTTGGTTTGGGAAAAAACTGGGATACCTTATATTGTTACCAAAATATTAGAGTTTACATCAAAATGAAAAATATAATATGAGAGTAAATATTTATAAATCACTTCAAATAATTCTAACTTTCAAGCAATTTTCATATATCTTAATGACATCTTCTATGGTGTGCATCACTTCGGTAGAGACTAAAAAACATGCATTGGGCTTTAAAAAATTCTCTGTATCTCTTGCAGCTGTCTTCGGAAAGGTTCCCAAATTAAAGATTTTTTTCTCTTATTCAGTTCTTCTATGAATTTTGCCAGAAAAAAATTGCCAGCTACTGAACCAGGAATATCTGCCAATTATTTTTGAGTGCTTGTGGAGTAGAGTTTTGAATTGTTTAGGAATCATAAGTATTTCTAGGCATAAATGATGGAAAAACTTCATAAGGATTGGATACATTGGAAAAAAATTATGATTTTATAACAGTTTTTTTCCTTCAAAATAAAACCGGTACTCAATATTTATATCTAATTCAAGTTAAATAGTAAGCTTGAATACATACGTACATACATAGTAAACTCATTGCGTGTTTTTAACCCCTTCAGACCTAGTGTCCGGTATACCAGACATCAACTTCGAACAGCTCCTAATAATTGAATAATTGACGAAACTACATGCTGATTTTTTAAATTTGATTCTCGATTTTCTTATCAATATAATCGTTGCAAAAATTTTCGTTTCGGGCATGGAATCATTTCATTTTTTTAGTTTTTCCAAAAAAAAAAAAAAATAGAGAAAATCACCGCTCTTCCCAAAATGGAGCTCGGTGGTGAATTTTGTTTTTCAAGTAATTTTTTGTTTTTAATCCTTTTTTACCATTTAAAAGACTTCTACAATATTTTATTATCCTTGACAATCATTTTAAAGTGAAATGTGTGTGATTTTTTGTCTTTTTTCAGTTGAAATATCCGTTATTGTCCGGATGCCGGACATGGGGTAACTTTTTTTAATTTTTCATCTACAGGCCTGAAATTTCATTTATGCTTTAACCTTAGCAGTAGTACATAGCAGCCAAAGGAAAAAAAATTCTAACTTCATTATTTCTTAATTCCGACTAAGTTGGTTTCATTGTTTAATTTAGTTATTGAAGTTTAAGAAACCCACATCGAGCCGGCGTGGGTTTCTTATCTTATCCATTAGGAAAGCGAGAACCTGCTTATTTATCCGGTAGCTTCTCATTCACAGGCTCGCGAAAAGTAATGGTGTGAGTCGAATTACCTCCACTCCAATGACGGGATGTACCTCCTGCGAGAGGGGTCGCTGATGGCCATTAGGATATCACTCTCTGTTTCCGTATTGTTTTCGTGACGACTATCATTCAGTTAACCCCGGATGCACTTTCCTAGTTATAACCAGCCATGTCCATGAGTCAGGAACTCTAGGTTAAAGGAAAATTGTGGAATCTTCATTCCATCAAACGGCCTTGGGACACCTAGGTATCTCTTAAAATAGAAGTATCACTTAGATGAAATATATGGGGGTCAGGTTGTGTTCAAGGAGACTTTCAGGGGAAACTTACCCACATTCGTCTTTCACTTCGAGGAAAACCAGGAAATCTTCAGCAGCCAGACTAGAATCAGCGAGACAAAGGCTGTCAAAAGGCCCATTTTTTTGGATAATGCTGGATAAGAATATAGCAACAGAGGATAGGATTCATAACTTTCTAACCACCAGGCCATTGGCGGATTGCATATTCGAATGCTATTCGACGAAATGCAGTTTAAAGAATGTATTTAATTTATAAGTGTATATGGGTATTCAGGATATTCAGTTTTCCTAAAATTCAATGTTACTGTTCGAAGATTCAAAAGTATCGATTTGAGGAAAAACCCTCATCAGTTAGCTACTCTCAAAGAAAAAATAATATTCACCTCACTGAAATGCCGACATCGTTCTGAATTTTAACAGGATTCAATTGGAATGTTTTTATAAGTCGCTCTAGATACACTATATGCCCAAAAGTATCCGGACACTTGCAGATTTTCACATTTTTTAGAATTTCTCCGCAATGGTTTAATTGACTGCCTTTAAACTTCGGACATGTAAAGAACAGACAATAACTCATATTTTACATTGAAGATTCGGTACTGAGGGCAGTTAGGGGACCGAATACAAACTGATGAAGACCAAAAGGTTTTTGGACCACCCCGCTTCACAGAATACTGATAACAAGATGAAACTTTCAGAAATGGTAATGTTTAATGTGCATAATATTTACAGGAATTTTCGTAAATCCAGCAGAAATATTTGGGAAGATATAAAGGTTTTCTTAAAAAATCTCAAATTTTCCCACCTGTTTTTTGTTTATAACATGTAGAATATTCTGTTATATTATACGATACTTACAGAAAAGATGACAATATGTTAGAGAAGAACTTTGTAAAAGTTTGGAAAAGAATATTTGATTATTACAGGAATTATGAGTATTTTTAGTAAATACTGTTTTCCTGCGCATGCGCGAAACATAGTGTAATTTTTCTTTCATAACTTTAAAGCCAGATATATAGGACAACTTATATAAAAAAAATTCAGTTCAATATCATTAGTATTCAGAAGTATATTGGCATTGCAATGAG
This sequence comes from Araneus ventricosus, assembly GCA_013235015.1. NCBI lineage: Eukaryota > Metazoa > Arthropoda > Arachnida > Araneae > Araneidae > Araneus > Araneus ventricosus. Next base: position 4,432 of record BGPR01052220.1, read on the forward strand.
CAGAATTTTAGCTCCTGTCGAAGAGAAGCTAAAAGATGTGGGGTTGTACCCAAATTGATATTTTTTAAACTTATATCTTTGAATAGTTATATTGAATTGTATAGTGGTTAGAATTTGCCGCATACCCATGAACACATATCAATTACGTGCATAACTTAAATTCTATCTAATTAGGCACTATAAATAACAAAAATTTTATTACTTTAATTATATTATTTACATGATTATTATCAAGTTACATATTACAATTTTACGGCCAAACGATATTTTTAAATATATTTCTTTTATGGCGAAACGATTTTTTATGTAATTAATTTCTTTTCTTAAAATATTTTAATAATTCTACATATATATTTTTTATTCGTTACGAATATTAGATGTCTTCATGGGTATTCAGCAAATTCTAACCACTATACAATTCAATATAACTATTTAAAGATATAAGTTTAAAAAATAGCAATTTGTGCACAACCCCTCATCTTTTAGCTTCTCTGCGACAAGAGCTAAAATTCTGCTCGTTGTAATGCTGATACCTTTCTGAATACTAATAATATTGAACTGAATTTTTTAATATAAGTTGCCACATATATCTGGCTTTAAAATTGTGAAAGAAAAATTACACTATGTTTCGCGCATGCGCAGTAAAACAGTATTTACTAAAAATGCTCATAATTCCTGTAATATTCAAATATTCTTTTCCAAACTTTTACAAAGTTCTTCTCTAAATATTGTCATCTTTGTTGTGAGTTTCGTATAATATAACAGAAAATTCTACATGTTATAAGCAAAAAACAGGTGGGAAAATTTGAGATGTTTTAAGAAAACCTTTATATCTTCCCAAATATTTCTGCTGAATTTACAAAAATTCCTGTAAATATTATGCACATTAAACATTAACATTTCTGAAAGTTTCATCTTGTTATCAGTATTCTGTTAAGCGGGGTGGGCCGAAAACGTTTTTGTCTTCATCAGTTTGTAGACGCCCTCAGGACCGAATCTTCAATGTAAAATGTGAGTTATTGTCTATTCGTTACATGTCGGAAGTTTAAAGGCAGTCAGTTAAAGCATTCCGGAGAAATTCTAAAAAATGTGAAAATCTGCAAGTGTCTGGATACTTTTGGGCATATAGTGTATCTGTCTTTCAAGTTATAAAAGCTCCGTCTTGCACATGCACAGTAAATAATTATTTAGTACAAATACTCATATTTCCTCTAATATTCAACGTATTTATTTCAAATATTAATATGAAACGTCTGTAACATATTGTCGAGTGTTCTGCAAATTTCCTATAATTTGGATGAATACTTTTCGAAATCCCTTTCCATCTTCATCACTTTCTGGCCGGCCCCCCCCCCCTAATTGCCCTCGTGACCGAATCTTCAGTGTAAAATATGTATGGTACTCTATTTTATGTTACTTGATTCTCCGCAACTGATTTCGAACCAAAGTTTTCGTATAATTGCAAATTTCTCACATTTTACGAAACGGTCCTTAATTTTTGCACACCAGTGTCGTAGGTAACAATAAAACAATAGAAATACGAGGAAGATCAAACAAATCCCTAAATACAGTAGATTCTCTATAATCCGACACTCCAGCTAGTCCGACGTACCTGTTGGAAGATGTTACTTGGTGATGTGTCGTTCTTTCCGGCGAAAACTTGAAAACTTCCCCCTTTCAGTACATGGATTTTCTATTGACCCTCTATAGTCCGGACACTCGCTGTCATCCGACAAGTGTCCGGTCCCATATGGGTCGGGTCAGAGAGAGTCTACTTTATAACTCCTAATGTGTTTTTAAGAATTTTGTGCTTGTGTATATTAGACTTTTTATCCTTGCTTTTTTTAATTGGTCTTTTCATTTTATGTTTCAAATTTTAAAAAATTTTTTTTAATGAGTTGTTATGATATTACTATGACAGTATACGACTTTTAGAATCCTAATGTGTCTTTTAATGCTTATGTGATTGCGCGTTTCCGCTTTAAATTATTTATGTGTTCGCAAAATTTTTGTGTTTTGAGCTTTTATGATCCTCTGTGTTGAACTTTTTTTTTCTAATGCGTGTTTAACATCTTAATGATTCACCCATTGTGGCTTCTGTTTTTTGTGTTTGTTGTTCATTGCACTCTGTAAATGGAGTTATCTCTATAGTGTTCTTTTCTTTAAATAAATAAATAAATAATGTTATTTAATTCAATACAAAAAAGCTTTTATCCGAAAACGGCGGCAAATAATTCACTAGTATAGTTTTTAACATTCTTTATCACTTTAATTTGCGTTTTTTGCACTAAAGAGAATAAAACCTTTCATGTTTAAGGATGGGATAAACACAAAGCGACAATTCAATTTGTAGAAATAATCGTCAGGGAAGAAAAAAGCAAATCATTCTTTCAAACCAGAATTGATTTATTATTGAAGTGCTTTTATATTCCATTTTTAACACAAATTTTATTTTTCACAAATGGTATGACTTTTAAAAGTGATTACTATTATATTATTTGCTTGTAGCTCAGTTGAAGTCTTTTATTGTAACATAAAAAGTATGCCTTTGATAACACAGATTTGAAACGAAAATCCATGCTTTGAATTGAGGAAACTATTACTAGAAAGGAATGTAAATTATTTATTTATTTAATCAAATAACCATGGAAAAACAGAGGCTGCGAAACCAAATGAAGTGTTGTTCAATTTTTTGTAAATGCTCTATAGATTTATTCAATACGTCATGTAAATATAAAAATGCAAATAGTTCGAATTCCAATTTTTTACTTCAAAACTACAGTACTCTTCAATCAGATTTAAGTTTGCGTTAGTTTTAGTAATGCCCATTTGTGTAATTGTGTTGAAATTTCCTTATTTAATTTGTACAGTATTTTAGTAACAAAAAATGTTACACAGCATTTTGAAAGCATCTGTTAATGGATTGTGTATCAGAAAAATCAAATCCCATTAGTTTTGCTGAAGTTTTATTTTTAATTTTTTTAATCAAACTTATATTTATATAGGCTAGACCAGAGGTTCTCAAACTTTTTCCCTCGAGTACCCCTTGTTTGTTCTTTTTATTTTCTCGTACACCTTACCTACCACATCCAACCCCCCCCCCCAACGATCGGGCTATGCAAAGTAGATTTTATCAATAATGTTAAGATTAACTTAAAAGTGAAATGTCTCGAATTAATAACATTTGTAGAACTTATTTTTTATATTACATTTTATTCAATTTTTACAATTGTATTAGTTCAACGCCAAAGGAAATAAAACCAGTAGGGCAATAATTTCACATTATTCACTTTAACTTAAAAGGATATATCTAAAATTTATACTTCATAATAATCAACTATTAAAGTTGTATAGTTATTAAATAGAAAGTATTCTCTTGGAGAGACAAAATTCTCTAACTTTTTTAATCCCTTATGTTTTCTTGTTTTCAAATTTGAATTCGCGTACCCCCAAATAGTCCTTCACGTGCCCTCAGGGGTGCGCGTACCACGGGTTCGGAACCTCTGGGTTCGAGGCTCTAAACCCGATTCCACTGAAGATACGCCGTCTATAGGACCTGTTGCACGTTATATTATACGCAGTGGCCAAACGTCCTCCCGTTGGGGTGGCGCGGAAGTTTGGGGAGGGGGTTAGATGTCGTCCTCGTCGTCTGACAGCGGTTCAAAATTACAAGGTCAGTCCCGAAATAGCCTTCGTGTTGCTTCAAAACGGGACATTAATATAACTGAAGTAAACAATATTAGTGACGAGTTCACATACCAAATTTCACTTGTCTAAGTTGTTAAGTTTTAGAGTTATCGTGTTCACATACTCAAAATTACACAGACCGACAGACGGCCAACTGTTTGATAAAATTTAGTACAAATCTACAATTCTAATTATAAATTTATATGCCTAATTTCATCCATATAACCATTTGCGTTTTCGAGTTATCGTGTTCGCATTGTCATTGACGGGAGAACAAGAATTACCATGGACAAATTTCGTCCAAAAGTTTGCACAAGTAAAAATTTAAGAAGAAAATCTGAATAGCAAATTGCATGCCTATATCTCGTTGCATTTTTCATTTATCGTGTTCACAGATATACAGACGTAATTCCAGAAACGTTTTTTCGGACTTAAGAATGCCTAGAACGAGGAGATTCATCAAAATCTGGGGTTCGAATTTTTAACGATTACAATATTTTCTCATTGAAACTTCGAACGAATGAAAGTAAAAAAGTGGTTTTGCATCTGGCCGCCAATATTCACCGTGAAAAACAGAAATAAAAACAATCTGCTACAAAGTTAAGGTTCGAATTTGAAATTCAATTCCCCCCTTTTTGCGAATAACTTAAATTAATTGAGTCACTCCGTTAGCTGTCTCTGCTGCTGCTCCATTTTGCTGTATTGGTGTATATAATGTGATGTTTCAGTCGGTGAAATAAATGAAGATTCTCAACTAACTTGAAATCTTTTTTTATAGAAGTGACAATATTTATTTCAGTCAACTATATAGAAGGTATTGTTGTTTTTCTAGCTCATTAATTACTAGTCTATCCCGTTAATTTTATAAGGTATTTACAATTCAAAGTTAACGTAAAAGATAGATCAAACGTTGAGACAGTAAAATAGACTTACTTCTAAATAAATAGACTTACAAATCTATGTCATATGTGATTTCCTTCTAATGAATGTAAATAAAAAAAGCATTTTTGCATCTGGAATTACTGTAAAAAACGGAAAGAAAACATAGAAGAAAAAGCTCAAAATCGCTCAATGTTTCCATCTTTCCAAGATCCATCTTTTTTTCGAATAATTTAGATTAATATAGCTCAACTTCAGCTTAGTTGTATTTGCTGTCTCATTCTCATTAGTTGTATTTCCTGTATCAGACTAAGGAAGAAACAAAGTTTATCTCACATATTTCTTTGAATCCCAGACTGAATAATTTGAATTAAATGCGATGCGCCTGTCGAGGAACAAAATAAAGAGTTTCACAATAATACAACTAGCTGACTTAGTCACAACATAAATTTTTCCTGCAGTGTTTTCATTCAATCTGATATTTTAACTTTTGAGATAACATTCTGAATAATTTTAATCTACACATGCGTACTGAAATCCTTGTTTCGTCCGACTGATTATTTATGTATCCAGTATATTAAGAATTATTTACAATTTCATGTTAAATAATCGTTACTGATAATTACTTAAGATTCGTCTCAAAAATACGGCAAGAGATTGAGTTACGCTAAAGCGTTTTTTTTTACTGTTTCCCGTCTGTTATATAATAAGTAATGAAGCAATAGTAAAATAGCAGTATAGATCAGACAAACCCTTAAATATAGTATTGTAGAATCCATGATTTAAATAGCTCCTTTCTGAAAATCGCGACAAATATTTCAAAGATTGTTAATATTTGTATTCAATTATTAATTTGTTAATATTTTTATCATTCGAAGCTTCATTTAATCAAATGTCAATAACAAATCTTATTTTTGTCAGTATTGGATACAACATAATACTTTTTACAATTCAAAGTTTACTAATTTCTACATATAATTAGATAAGATTCGTCTGAAAGACGGGCCAGGAGATTGTGTTACACAAAAGCCGAGTAGTTTCTTTTTTTCTGTTTATCAGCTGTCACATAATGCCAAATAAGGCAACATTTGAATTATAATAATGATTAGATAAAATCTTGAATATCATATTCGGAAATTCTTTGCTGAAATACTTTCGTTATGAAAATGGCGACAAATAATTCAGAAAATGTTATTTGTTCATATTGTGATATTGCATGGAATTTCGAAAGGAAATAGCAAAACTTTTTCGATTAAGTATTGGATAGATATTACAACGCAATAACTTACTTCGTACAAGTAATGGTTACGAAAGAACAAAGCAAATGATTCTTTGAAACCTCAAGGCTTATTTATCATTGGAGTGTTTTTTGATGTTCTATTTCTACCAGGTTCAAATTAACTTCAAAAAATGAGCTTTGAAAATTAAAAAAAAATCTCTATAATTCATTGATTTGCTTACAGCTCTAGTTAAGTGTCTGTTACGTATCGAACAATGTAAGAGTGTTTGGTAAAATTGAAATAGCAGAAGTGAAAATCCATATTTCTCCATTAAAACAATTATTAGAAAGGAATACAAATAATTCAAAAAATCTATTTGTTGATATTTTTATCATACAATGTTTCATTTAATTCAAAGGCAAGAACAAACCTT
>BGPR01052221.1:0-10650 GCA_013235015.1 Araneus ventricosus
GCGGTATGGCGTACCTATGATATTACATTCGGATCAAGGTACAAATTTTGATTCCGCTCTCTTTACTGAGCTCTGCAAACTTTTAGGAATTCTGAAGAGTCGAACGACGGCGTTACATCCTGAGTCCGATGGCATGGTTGAGAGGTTTAATCGAACGATTTTAAACCATCTATCTTTATTTGTATCGAAGAATCAGACTGACTGGAATACACATTTACCACTCTTTCTCTTGGCCTATAGGAGCGCAGACCATAAAGCGACCGGATGCACTCCAGCAGATATGCTTTTTGGTCGAACACTGCGATTGCCATGTGATATCCTATTTGGACGACCGAGTGATAAGCCTTCCTCGCCGAATGAATACCTGAATAATTTATAGGAACGGTTGGAAAGCGTACATGCGTTTGCCAGAGAGCGAATTAAATTGGCCAGTGAAAGTATGAAGACTCGCTACGATTCCGGAGCAACCGATCATCATTTTAAGGAGGGAGACAAGGTCTGGATGTATAAGCCGAAGCGACGGAGAGGTCTGAGCCCGAAATTACAGCAGAACTGGGAAGCACCTTATACCATCGTCAAGAAACTGAACTATGTTATCTACAGAGTTCAGAGGTCACCTAACGCCAAGCCAAAAGTAATTCACATTAATCGGCTAACTCCCTACCGGGCTACTAATCACAGTTCGATGTAATGAGACTGCCGGGGCGTCAGTCTTTGAAGAGGGGAGCAGTGTTACAAACGTGGAAAGTCGCTTCCCAGCAATGCGAATATTATGGTTGGGAAGAGATTTTTACAAGGTTAAGCATGGAGTGACCTCAGCGACAGTTATGGCACCCTGACCTTGGCGACCATTTTGGCGATTTGGCGACAAATTTGGAGACCTTGGCGACAAATAGCTGATTCCCGAAAATGCAACCCTTTTCTCCAAATTTCTACTAGGAAAGGGAATACCCGAGAAAACACCAGGTTTCGTCACGGCCTGTCGGAGAGAATATTTAAGGACGGCACTTAGATCAGAGGAGCGTCTTTGATCGACTGGTTACTTCGCTTTGAAGCATGAACGTCTTCGGAGTTCTATCCGCTGTTTGAGCTAATCAGCTGGTGAGCTGAGCTGTTATTGTCGTTACTAGTTATTGGCTGACTGTTTGCGTTGTTAGATATCAAAGTGCTGAACTGTCATTACCTGTGAATTGTTGTCTATTTACATTGGTAATCTGTGCAAGGACTATTGTTTCCTGTACCTGTACTACGTGTTTCCCTGCATTTTTGTAAATAAACCTTCATTCTCCATTATCCTGCGTGTTGGACTGTTTACACCATACACCTACAGTAAGACTTTTTGCAACACTACTAAGTGGAAATCTAGCAGCACGCATCCTCCTAAACATCTTTCTGTTTTTGGTGCAATCTTTTGAAACTATTTAACTATGTTTAACTCTTTACCGACGGTGTAAGGTTCTGCTTGCGTTTTTCAACTTCGAATTTAGCCTTTTATAAATATATATGGGCAATCTACTTACTTGTTAAATTTGTTCACCATTGGTACAAATCAAAGCTTTCGATTTTGAATTCCTGCTTAAGGTATCCGACTGGTTTAAAATCGTCTTTTTGATGAAATTATCAAAATAATTTTTATGACTTAATTTTGTAGCCTGTTTAATCGGCTTTCTAAAACTGTCTCACTTTTTACTCTACGTGAATTGCAAATGGAGTTACAGCTGTTTTATTACCGAACTGTAAGCATTATTTTATGTTGCATGAAAACTTTAAATGTATTTTCTGAGAAATGATATTTTTGAGGAAATCTGTCTACCGTAACAATGATTTCTCAAAAAGTTATTCAAGGTATTGATATGAAATTTTCTGAGATTGTTTTCAGTAATATGCTTGATGTTTTCCTCTGAAAAGTAAGGTCAATTTTAAAATCAAGTATTATTTTTAAGTGCTTAAATATAAACGAAAAGCATTTTTTACGAAAAATTACCAGTTTAGTAACTATGTTCAGCTATATCTCAAAACTATTTTGAAGTACAAGAAAGATTTTAGAGCATAATACAGATAACAGTCATAAAAATGTACTCCTACAAGGATTTATGTATATTTAGAATATGATTTTGTCTATGGCTGTAGTCGTAAGGCAAATACTTTAGTAATTTTTCTTCAAATTTCTCAATTTCTTAAAAAATACATTATTTTGAAAGCCTAATTTTACAATATTTTCATAGTTTTAAAACATATGCAATTGAAAAATAACATTAAAATATATATAATTTATTTTTCAAAAAAGTGTCTCCGAACACAGTCGGATACCTTAACCTCAAATACAGCCAATCAGCCAAAACCGATTTTCTTAGTTGCTAAGTGCAGATAACCTTAGCGCCCGAAACCGCCAAGCCGTCATTATAGGGTTAATGAGTTCCGTTGATTAATGGACGCTAATTTTGATACAGCATTTCAATTCAAACCCGTATCATAAATTAAGTCTTATTTTGTTCTGTTTATTACCGGCAATGTACGGAATTCGGCTTTCTAAAGAATACCTAGCCCTCCAGCACACGCACCCGTTTTTGGTACACTAGAACACGCGTCGAGTCAATTTGACCACAAATTTTTAGACACTTACATCTTATTTTATTGGCTATTTGTAAAAAAAATATTTTTAAAGCATGAAAATATTTTTTCGTCCAAATAACATTATTTAAGGCGTAAATGTGATTTTTAATAAAGAAAGGAAAATTGAACTTATCTCCTTTTTCCATACCTTTTCGGGGTTCTTTTTTCTCTGCTGTGCACGTACGTACTCTATCATAGCCAAGACGATAAATGAATCTGAAACGCTAGCACACGCACGGGTCAATTTGGCCCCAACCCCCAGTAAACAGTGAGAAACCCCATTTCACAGATTTCTGCTGCTCTTACCTTCTTCTTTTAGCACCCCTATGAAGATACAGGAAGTAACAGAGGCAAGATTTTGGAAATTCCTAGAATTTCTTAATAAAAGAGAAAGTGTGGGGTCAAAAAGTCCCCGTGCGTGTGCTCACGGGCTAGGCATATTTTATAGAATGTCGAAAACTGGCCGACAATGTATGAAACGATTAACATATCACACATTTCCTAGGCATAGAATGCGAAATGACAAACAGGCAAAATATAAAATACATCACCGATTCGATTTTGTCAGAAATAAAATTATCTTCAATTCAAACTGAAAGTATTTTCTTTCTTGACACGCAAAGTAGGTTCATATTTTATTTGTTTTCTTTAATAAGAAAAGCATAAATTTTGCTTTGTACAACATTCATTTTTCTTTACGTATTTCGAAAAAAAAGATTTTAATGGCACTCATTCATTATTTTTTCAAAATAACATTTGTATTTTTGATGAATGCACGCATTCAATGATCTTTTTCCATACTTTGCCTAAATAGTTTTTTTCATTGTAAAGAATGCCTATTTATTATATACAATTCCTAGGCATTCTATAGAATGACAACATTTCATATAATTCCGGTACCATATACATTAAAAGTCTAATTTGTGAATCTGAAGTATTTGTCAGTTTAACTTGGATCAAAGCGCATGTTGGAAAACAAAGAAATAAGTTAGCAGACCAATTTTCTAAAATTCCTTTTGTAGAATGGACAGAGAGGTTTTACCCTCTGACTACTAAGAGTTCTAAAAATTTGAGCACAGTTTTATATGGAGGTTTCCTTACTAATTGATCTGTGGAATGGATTCGTCCACCCCTTTCCCCCTTTTCTCCTCACTACGGGTAGTGGGAGATATGAATGGCAGGCCTTTCATCTCTCATCTCACTTAATTTTATTTCAAATTCTAATATTATATATTTTAAAGTCTTAATGTATTCCAAAATCACTTTTCTTAAACTCCAGTTCCGTTCTATTTCCCGCGCTGGAGGTATAATAAATCTCTCGTTTTGGTATATTTATTACTAAAAGAATATTTTAATCGTTTCCACGCGCGCACAAATCGCGAAATCAGCGACACATTGACGCCATAAATCTTCCCTAAAACGCTTACGTAATTTATCAAAAATAGCCAATATTCCCTTCACTTTGATCACGTGTTATATTGTTATTCCCTTATCTGAGAGAATCGGGGATTTTCTGTACACTTTTACTTAAAACTTCAACTAAGATGTTCGTATGTACGCCACTCTCCAAAATATTTTTTATAATAAAGTAAATTGGTTAACAACTCTGCTGTTTTATGACTGCAACAACGAAAACATTATATATATATATATAAATATATTTTTAAAAAAACAATATGTATGAAATATTCTTAAGAGAACATCATAAAATGATTAGAAGAAAATTCCTGACACACAGAATGAAGAAAACGGAAAACTATTTTCTGGAAAAGAGAAATAATGTTTATATATCTTCCAGTTTTTAACTCCTAAAAGAAATAAAATTGTACTGTATTTCCCTTCCCTTATTTCAAGACGACTGCATTGAAATTCTACGAACTGAAACCGGAGTGAATTGCTTCGAACACGTCGAAATGATTCGAAATCGGAATACAATCTTTCATAGTCATATAACCGAGCGGCAGGAAAGCAAATTACCAGAGACACCTGCTATTGTTTTCTTCTTTCCCTTCTTCGATAGAGGAAGACGGAAATCAACCTTGCAAAAGAAATAAAATATTTCGATATACGTTCGCTTTCCAATTGGATCGCCTCAGTGTGAGACTTCTTCTTCTGGCAGCCTTCAGTAATGTCTAAATTCTACTGGGAAGCGTGTCATTTGGAGAGATGGAAACAACAAAAATCGCTTCTTTCTCTCGGCAGCATCGATTAAAGGAATTTCTCGATGAACCAGTTACATCATGTTATAGAAGGTCCAGCGGAGAATCATGAAAGAATAAGAGATGGAACAACGGAAAAGTGGTTTATGTCGTCTTCACATTTATTTTCGTTGCGAACAAACTACGATGGTGGTTTAAGTAACAAAAGGGAAACCATATTCTTATAGTCTTTTCAGGATATTAAGGTTAATATGGTGAACACTATGTGTGGAAGAAGTAACAATATATCCTTTTATATCTGGGGTAGAAATAGAAGGAAGCTTTTTCTGCCTGTTTAACTCACTGGAATATGAAATCTGTTGTCCCATTCCATCGTCTGTTGGATTGCTTTTCCTTAGCAGCTTTCATTAGCAACAATTATAGTCATCTCATAAAGGTCGATATAGCATGAAAGAGGAGTAAATCTATTAGCAGCGTTATTTGAGGAGAGCTAGATGAATTCCGTGGGTAGAGATAGAATTAGTTTGATGTCAAATAAAATAGAAATGTAGAATTAAATAAGATGTTCTGAAATATTCGTGAAAAAGTAAATTAAAGGAGAATATATGAAATAATGTGATACATAATATCATTTTACAAATGGTATTAATACCTATAGTGGCTCGTCCATTGATGTTGTAGCATTCCCGGCCATTAATCAAAGATTTATTAAATTTTTTTGATGCATTTGTCGAATTTCTCGGACGGCTATTTCAATGCTCATAAGCAATCAATCACAAATCTATGTTTAAATCCAATCCTTTAAACGCAATTTAGCCGAGAAAATATTTTGTTTTGGTACGATATATCCTTTCGTATGTTAGAGATCTTCCTCGTTATACATCAGAATGTTTTCAATCTGAGCACAAAATCTTTTAATGTGCATGGCGAAGTGGCTTATATGTAGCAAAAACCGTCATTTTTTAGGTACTCAACGGGGCTACAGAGAGAAAGCAGAAATTTGTACTTTCCTCATATTGTTCTGTAACACCCCTCTTTTTTCATGCTCCTAACCATCTTTCATTGTCTATAACTTTAAACCATTTAGTCAGAACCACATCTGTCGTAAGAAAACACAGTCTGTTTGTTAAGTATTAATTAAGTATTATTTTTTTCTTTTCTTCTATTAGTGTAAGTCAGTTATTGAAAAAAAAAGTTAATGTTCTGAGATAAAACAATAAACATTTGAAGTAACACCTTTGATCAACACCGGAGGTACAAAGTGGAAAGTCGGCAGGTAAAACGGACATAAAACTCTTTCTTTTAACATTCCTGAAATACAATATACTACTCTTAATAGGATTTGAAAGTCAGTATCATAATTACCTTCTTCGGCGCTGCTCTGAGTTGATGAATCACCACTGACTGATACCTTCATCTTTTCATTAATAATTTTATTATTTCTGACTACTCAAATAGACGTATATTAGCATAACAAAAGCTTAAGTCAAACATATCTTACATCAATGCTGTTATTGACAAACATAAGCTATATGTTTTATAAGAAAGAAAAATATCTAGTACATAATGTGCATTCGGTTCCAGATGCTGTCATTTATCATAAGTTTATCAGTTGAAAACAAAAATTTCTCTTGACGAACAATCTAATTTTTGACGAAAGCAGAACACAGCATATCATTGTTTAATTCAGAGTATTGACAATACGTGAAGAAGAGTAGATTGACAAGAAAATGAGTCATTGTGAAATAATTTTGTTTATTTTAATGGCTCATTTTTAAAAAAGTTGATTTGGCTGTCAAGAAAAATGAAGAGATATCTCATGTCCTATGCTAATTTAGAATTCTACTTAAATTTTAAGAGATTTTAATTTTTATGATTTCAATTTAATTCCTATTTTTTAGAACTGAATTTTCATTTGAGCGAATATATTGTGTGTATATTATCAAAGATCTCCTCACTTGCTTCCTTACAAGTCCTGAGTGAATTTCCCCCGTTTCTATTTGTTTGTTTCAGATAAATCTAAACGATAAATATTTGATGATATTTAGTACAATATCGAAAGCCACAAAAAGGCATATGAAATACTCTTCATAGAATACAGAAATACTCCGTTACATCCTGGACCTCCGTGTAAAAGACAACAACGCATATGGCAAATGAATTCATCATTGTAAGTTCCTGTTTAATTCAACTTAAATGTTAAAACGAGTATGCGAGTTCGAGAGATACCAGTGAATATAATGGTTCACAATCGGTTGTGGAAAATCGCGGGAACTCACATTTTACATTGAAGATTTTGTCACAAGGTCATTTAGGGGACCGTCGACAAATTGATGAAGAAGAAACTGATTTGTTTTTTCCCCGTTTCACACAAAGCTTATAATATTTTGAAACTTTCCTCAATCGCTTTACTTCTTATGCACATCATCTTATGAATATTCGGGAAGATGGAAAGGCTTCTTTGAAACAACCCAGAATTCTCGCATGTTTTTTGCTTATAACAAACAGATTTTTCAACCAAATTTTGCGAAACTTACAGAATACTCAACAAGATGTTAGAGAAACATTTATTAATATTTGAAGTAAATGACTTGAATATTTCAGAACATGCTTTTACTCATACGTCTTCTTTACTTTTTAACTGCGCATGCGCGAAACATAGCAAGCATTTTTTTTTTCTTTATAACGTCGAAGCCAGATATCTAAGGCAGATTGTATAAAAATTCCAGTTCAATACCATTAAGATTTAGAAAGTTCTTGCAATTGTAGTCAGCAGAATTTTTGTTGTTCTCTAAGAGAAAAAAAATGACGAGGGTTTTCCCACATGTCAATATTTTTTAAACTTTAATCTTCAAGTATTAATCGTTGAATTGAAATTATTTTTATGTATTTAAGTGCAGATCTTATATTATAAGTGCAGATGGGTACTCAGGATATTCAACTTTCATAAAATTCAATATTGCTGCACGAATTTTAAATCAATAGTAAGCGAAATTTTAAGCACTGTGTATAAGAAGCAAAACGATTGGTGAAAACTGCGAAACATTATCAGCTTCCTGTGAAAGGGGGTGAGCCCAAATCATTTTCTCCTTTATCAATATGTGGACGGTCCCCTAAATGCCCTTGTGACAAAATCTTCAATGTAAAAGTGAGTTCCCACAATTATACGTCCCCCGATTCCCCAGAACTGATTATGAGCCATTGTATTCGAATTAACACCAAATGTTTCGCATTTTACCAGACTTGCAATACTTTTGGCCAGTAGTGTTATACACTGTCATATGCAGGGTTCCCAATAAAGTCCCTTACCACCCTTTTAACTACCGAATGGCTGCAACTATCTTCATAAGAGTGTTGTTTAGGCATGGTACATGGTATAGTGAGTATGCGCTACTGGATGAAACCACTTACAGCGCGACCTGGTGAAAAACGGTGGAGTTAGCGTTATTATCTCTAACATGGTATGATATAGAGGAAAAAAGTGCATTACAAAGCTGTAGAGCATCATCGATTTAGTGCAAAAAGACGCCTTATGATCATGTATGCTAAAAACAGAAAGCTTAAAATGCACATTTGTTTGTTTGCGGCTTCTGAAACTGTGACGTCGCAAAACTTGAGCGAAAGGGAAAAGATTATCTTTCGGACGAAAAACGAGCCACCAACGTGGCAAAGGTCCAGATGTGCATTCTAACTGACGGAGAGAAGTTTGAACATCGAAAATAAACGTACCTTGTGATAACCAGTTTTTCTTTCCGAAGAGTGTCTTGTCACGTATCAGTGTCGGAAATCGCGAACAAACACATGCGTGTTTTAAGCGTTCTGTTCAAAGCATTTACGTCCACAAGGCGCCTTTTTATACTAAATCGTTGATGCTGTACAACTTTGTTCTTCAATTAAAAAGTGATTTAATTGTATTTTAATAGTTCTAATTACGTACCTAAAACGGAGAAAAGCCTGTCACCTTAATTTCTCAAAAAAAAGTTTGAAATGCAAGGAAATAGAAAATAAAATTGACAGATTTTAAATCCCATTTCACAACTGAAATTGGCAAAATGCTTTCCGATGTAGAATCGCCTCCCTTTTAAAGGTCATTAATGTGATCCTAATGTATTTTAAAATAGTTAGTGTCTTCGAATAGAATTTATTTTTAACATCATTTGCTGATACACTATTGGAATAAAGCTCCGTATTTAAACACAATAATTCTATAAAGCACGATATAAGCAAGGAACAAATGCTCAAACCGATGCTTTTTATAATGGATTCTATTATGGAAGGAAATAAGATTAGTTATATTAACATCCCGTCTTGAAGCAACACGAGAGCTATTTCGGGACGGACCTCGTAATTTTGAACCTCTGTCAGATGACGAGAAAGGCACATGAACAGGCACTCCCTCTCCAAACTTCCGAGCCACACCAACGGGAGGACGTTCTCCTCATTACGTACGATTTGGCGTGCAACAGGCCAGATACACGGCGGATCTTCAGTGGAATCGGGTTTCGAACCTAGAACCTTCCGGCCCCAAAGCCGAGGGCTTACCACTAGGCCACCTCGTCCATGCTAAAGACGTTAATAACATCAGAACGTTTATGTCGTTAGAGTAAAAAAGCACATTGCATTGTAACTGTCAAATAAATCATTTTTATTTCAATTCGGATTTATTATGAATGTAGTGTAATATTTAGTAATGAATATTAATATATTTAGAGAGTTCCATGCATTAATTACGGTTTATAATTGTCGAAGCTTCCCACGGGGAAAGTCGCCTCGGGTTTAAAGAGTCAATAGCCTAGAATGTTCTACATAATAATAAAATTAATTTTTGTCTGTTAAATTATTAATATTTCGTAGGTAATTGATAATGCGATTCCGCAGCAGGTTTATAAAAAAATATTATATAAATATCCGATATTTATAAAAAAAATGTGCTATCATAATGTAGTTGTCATATTAACATCGAAAGACAAGATCACTGTTTGTTTCTATGTAGTCAAGTTTATTATAGAAAAAGTGAAGAAATGATTTGCATAACGTGGATCATGCACGGTATGGCTTTACCTTTTATTTTGAAAACAGTTGAACTTGCATGTGCGAGAATTTTTATGACTACCAGAAGGACTTTACATTGATTTTTTTACGAATGGCATGTAACCTAAAAGTTCGAAGATACTTATGTTATAAGTAGGCAAAATCATCCATATAGCATGATGCTCAGACCATATATATCCATATAGATGATAGATAGATACTCAATGACATTTATTCGAAGAAAATTCAAAATTTATTCGTCTAAAGTTTTTATCACACGGAGAGTATCGTAAGCTGTTTTCGTCAGCATGAGCGCAATGCCACTCACCAGAAAAGTTTGTAGCACGTTACCGACCAGACAAGATGACGGAAATCGTGGTCTGTATTCAACCGGCTTCAAAATGCACACGATGCTTACAGAAAATCCTCAGCAGCGATAATTCATACAAATCGGGTGTGACTGCTACAGTCACGTAGTTCGCTCCAACGATGACCGAAATCCTCTCTGACCGGTTGTCTCAATGCGTCACGTGCTACAAACTTTTTCGGTAAGTGGCATTGCGCTCACGCTGACGAAAACAGCTTACGATAGCTTTCTGTCTGATGTGCTCTTAAGGGGCAAATTTCATCATCTCATTTCAAAATTAAATGTTGCTTATAAGACAGCAGATTCCAACTATGTATATATTGAAAAATCCAACTTTACAGAATATTAAAAAATTAGTTATCTATTAAATTAAAAAGTGATGTAATTGTACTTTAATAGTTCTAATTACGTATCTAAAACAGAAAAGAGCCCATCACCTTCCTTTGATTTCGCAAAAAAATGTTTGAAATGCAAAGAAAT
>BGPR01052222.1:0-10649 GCA_013235015.1 Araneus ventricosus
CCTAATCTTATATTGAAGTGTTTACTGATCGTTCGGAAGATTAAATACAATATGAATGTATTATTCACATTTAAAGGATTTTATTTTCAGTTTCTTCCGAAGCCAGCCTTGAAAAATCTCGTTACTGTACATATGTAATAAGATATTTCTTTTATCCGTCTATTCGATTATCCGTCACAGCACTAGTCCGGATGGTGAAGGTAAATCGAACATTCACTGTAAAAGTTTTCCGCTCTGTTCAAACACTCCATTAGGAACGAAAGCAAACAGTTAAGCACTGACCTCTTTTCGAAATTCAGTTCCACAGAGGAGCTATTCTTGGTAATCTCTTCTAATTAAATTGGATATTAAAAGGTTTTTATTTAGTACCTCATTGAAACTCAGCAGGGTTTATTCGCCATAAAACTAAAATATATGATCCTTCCCTTTTTCGTCTTCTACTAACTCGCATTAACTGAGCCGAAAACGTTAATTTCTTTTTACATAAATCCTGGCTTTTATTCTCAAGAAGAAAGCACTTATTTCTCCCTTGGAGAATAGATACTTTCTAATTATTCGCTGACTGAATAAGTTTAAATCTTATTGTCTGATAGTTTTAAGACTTCATTTAATTGGAAGACAGAAAATCTAAATTTAATTACTTTTTGAAACTGAGAGCAAAAGTTAAATAGAGACTTTAAAAGTTAACTTTTGTTGCGATTAAAGTAAAATTATTCCTATTATTTTTTGTTAAAAGTTATTGTAAACAGTTTTATAGGAAGGTTTTGATTCGATAATAAAGTTATTTTCACATTGCTAATCAAATTGTAAAATTAGAGTGCGGTATCGAGGTCTGAAAATGTAGAAAGTAATCCGGAAATTTGATAGTTGATAACAATATCTTCATCATTAGATTGTTTTCTGTTTGGAACTAATGTTATCATTTATTCTTGACGAAATAAAATAAGCCATAGTTTAAAATTTTGTCTCTGTTGACCGAGTTGTCAATTATCCAAGGTAATTACGGCTCAGTCAATTTGGATAATCGAGATTCTATTATATTTGAAGAGGGAGATGAGAATGAGGAGCAGAGTAATTTCGAATTCGTTTAAACCGAAAAAATATTACTGCATAAAAACACTTTTAACTATTTAATTCAATTACTAGGCGTTACCGACTTGCACATTTTCGGACATTACATACATTTACATTCGCATTGCCACTTCTTCAACACTGAATTATTATTTTCTGTTTGGAACTAATGTTATCATTTATCCTTGACGAAATAAAATAAGCCATGGTTTAAAATTTTATCTCTATTAACCGAGTTTTCAATTATCCAAAGTGATTACGGCTCAGTCAATTTGGAGAATCGAGGTTCTACAGTATATGAAAAGAGAGATGAGACTGAGGAGCCGAGTAATTTCGAATTCACTGAAACCTGAGTACTATTGCTACAAAAAGATTTTTAATTATTTAGTTTAACCCTCTGATTCCTAAGACCATTAGAATAGAGGGGCTTGAAAATACGGGAACGCCCGAGTTTCTCTTTCAATGGTAAGGGAAATTCACTTTCCCCCCTCAAAACCACAAAGACAGCTGGCACTGTCGGAATAGACTCCTCCCTTTTTCCCTAACCCATCCGGAGGATCCATGCTAAGGAAGAAAGCGTACGCCTCGGGTGTGAAATCAATCACGCTCAACGAAGGAGAAAATTGGGTGGAAATTTTACAGTGATATTCGGACTTTTCAGATGGCCGCCGTGTTCTGCTTGAAGGGACGTTTCGGACCTTCCCGTGTCGATAGAGTTAATTAACAGTACTTTACTGACTTATACATTTTCAGATATTACATACATTCACATTCGCATTGCCACTCCGCTCAGTAAAAATATCCGATATGTTATTTGTGTGCAAGTTATCGTGGCTAAAACTTAAACCAAATTATTTTTTTAAAAATTGTATATCAGAGAACCATTTGAATAATATCATTAACAAGTTTGCTTTCTTTGAAGATGACGTAAAATTATTTTTTATATTTAATATGCTCATAATTAATCGTTGGAATATATAAAATTCCAAAACAAAAAGTAACAAACCATCAGTGGATCACATTATGTTGGATTTTGTTTGATGATTTTATTGATGTCAAGTGAACATAGGTGGTACCATTAATTATACAAATTGTGACCAATAAGTAGGGTGAATCACTCCTCAAATCGAAAATGGGAACAACCGGATTGTCAGCGACACCTTCGTCGGGTTCCGTAATATTAGTTAGCAGTAGTGCAAGGTTTTGTGCGCCTGTGAGTCTTGATAAATTTATTATTTACTGTTGGTGGTTTTGTGGCGTGTCATGGAGCAGAGATGCAATTTGAAATTCTTGTACAAATTGGGTAAACAAGTCAGCTGAAAGCAGCTGTATGGACATGACACTGGAACTTTGAAGCTGTGTACGCGTGGTTTAAAAAGTTTAGTGATGGACTTGAAAGCGTGGAAGACGAGCATCGAAGTGGGCGGCCACGTATTAAGCAAGCTGGCTCTTGGTTTCTCTTGCAGTATGATGCACGGCCGCATGCCGCTACGCTTGTAAAGAGGTTTCTGGCTCAACAGGGGATTACTGAACTGTCGCATCCTCCGTTTTGCCCAGACCTGCCACCACGGGACTTTTTCCTGTTCTCTTAACTAAAAGTGGCTCTTAAAAGGCGAAGATTTAGAGACATTTCGCACATTCATGCCGCTGTGACACGATAATTGAAAGTTGTACCAGTGGAGGAGTTTTCAAGAGCTTTCGACGATTTATACACACGTTGTGAGAGGTTCATAATGTACTGCAGGGACTATTTTGAACGATTGTAAATTGTTCACATGTGGAGCCTACTCATTGTAAGACTTATTTCATCATTCACTCTACTTATTGGTAACACCTTGTAGATGCAATCATTTTTGACCATTCGTCACAAGTGACATTCATTTAAAATAGCCTACAAGAAGCTGAGAGGAAACCACATAGCTAATTTTTATCTTTATAATCTTCAGTTATTGCATATCACAGTGATAAAACTGCTGTATGATCGCTCTTTCATCAATTAATATTTTTAAGAAGCAATGCCGTATGTAAAATTCTCTCATTTAAACCGATTCAAATAGGAGAAGGTTGGAAAATTCGGATCACCTGGACATTTTTTTATTACATAGTGATATAGAAGTAATTTTAATGAAGTAATTTTGTAATAACATTTTTGTATTTGCTCGTAGATCATAATCCCATTGATTTAAACAGCCCAATTAAGGCAACTGTCTGTGGCCCAATCTAAGAAACTTTTGGGCAACAAAAAAAACCCTAACTTGACCTTAAATTATTATAGTAAATAGTAGGCAAACACATTTGCTATCTGACGATATAAAAACAAATTTTCCTACTTAATTCAAAGCAGCGTAAGGATTTTTTGTGCTTTATTAATATAATTAAGGGATGATACCTAAATCTAAATACTTGCTCTAAAGGAACCACATACAGCTTTCTAATTAAAATGATTTCATTAACCACATTTACATCGTTATAACATAATTTGCATATTTTACAGCCCACATATTCAATGGAATTTAAGTTGTGATATTGGTCCGATCTAGGCGCTAGTCCAAATTCGGCAACTCTCAACTATACTTTTTACACTGAAAAAAATAATTCATTTGAACAACTAAAATAAAATCGGACTTTCTTTCATTCGTCAGATGAAAGCTCATTTTACACTTCCTGAAAAAAAATATGTAACACGCGATCAATCGATCCAAATACATAAATATTTATCTTTTATAGAACAGTTAATGAAGAATTAAACGAATTTCGAATGAATTGACTTCTTTTAGATAAGTTTATTTTCCAAGGCATATTGATCTGTGTTTTCATCTTCAGCAAACTCTATATAAACTGAATCAATAAACGCTTTTGCACCAGCTCCATTTTGCTCTATTTATAGTTTTGAATAACCGATTCCGACGTAGAAATTATTTGCATGGACAAAGAGAGAGAGAGAGGGATCTTAGAGGATTAAAACTTCCAACAGAAATGGAAGTAAGGGGGAAAATGAAATATATGAATGGATTTGCGTTGCTGTCTTGGAAACTGAGAAATATTTTTTTCTACTTTATTGAAAGAAATGTCACTGATGTACTCAGATTTCTCTTTGAAGGCAATACTGTGGTTATCTGGACAGAACAATAGTTTTTCTGAAAAAGTATACAACAAATCACAAATATTTTTGTCCAGTATTTTGTAAGCAAAATCTTCTTTATATGAAAATATATTAGTAAAGAATTTCAACATATTTCCACTACTATTGAAATAAAATTTATTTAATGATGTTTCTAAATATTACATTAAGGATATAAAATTATATTTAGCTTCTAACTGGTTATTTTCAAATAAATGAAAATACTCAACAAAACTAAAATTTTAATAAATAATGTAAACCATTAGTGATTAATGCGTGTTTTAGATTTAAAGTTCGATAATAAAGCTGTTGTTGGAAATTAAAACTTTTGAAATTCATTTAGAGCTGTTAATCTAAAATTTTTAAGGTAATCTAATATACATAACTAACGAGCTTTATTTATGTTTATAGGATTAACATTTAAAGTTGTGTTGTCAATCCGAATTATATATACAAAAACCCATCATTGATATGATTACAATATTAAACAATATACATGAATGAAATCGTGATCATATTTTAGTAAGTACATTTTAGTGTGAAAATGAGAATTACTTTGGTAAACTGAAAGTTTTTCATTTTTAAAAAACATATAAATAAAATAAATGAAAGCGATGAATTTTCCAAATTCAAATTCGTTCTTTCCTATTTTTTTCATAACATCCAAAAAATCTGAGTTTTTCTTACCAAGAACAATGTAAAAATATATGGAAATATATAATGTTTTCAGATAAATACAAATATAGGCATGTGTAAATGTAAGACGATAAGCTATATAGTTGGAAATAACATGATTGAAGATACTATTATTATAATCCGTACTCTTTTTGAAGTTACAAAATTAAGGTTATATAGAATATTAAAAAATAAAAATTATTTTAATGGTAAGAATGCTCTATAATCAACATCAATTAATAGTAGAAACTTGCATAAAATTATATTTTATATCCTCAGAATCCACTTTGGGCTAATTAAATAGTGAAACTCAAATTAAAAGGGTTGCATTAAAAACTGTTTCATTAAGAAAAATGTACCTTAGCTGAACATAAAAGAAATTTCTTATGTTTCACTCTCAAAAAATTACTTCGCTGTCTAAGTGAAACATCTCGAGTTACGTAGTCTAACTAGGTAATTTCAAAGGCTGAAAGTGAAAAGAAATTTTCAGCGTTGCATGCTACCTAATAAAGTGGAAAGTTTTGTTTCAAAAGATTTCCAGAACATGTATCCTTCTGTTTGTAACAAGTAATGGCGTCTAAGAAGGTTGAATTACTTTGTGAAAGAAATGAAATAAATGGAGGTTTCCGAGTCAAAGAGTACCAAGTCCGTGAGATTCATTTCTGGGAAAACAGCTCTCAAAGTTGATTAGCTGCATTTAAAATAATAACAGTGAACTTCTGTAATAATTTTTGGTGTGTTGAATATGGTAATAAATGACGAAATTATAATAAAATAGGTTTATTTACTACATTCAACGTAATCAATACTAAATTAGAATCTACATCGAGACGATCGTCGCAGGCACTCACTAGTATCGCTCTTGAATACGAATGTTCATTTTGCATTTGTCATTCTGGGATGATAGAAGAAATGCCAGAAGACATTTCTACCATCCAATCAAACGCAATCAGACTGTTCTTGCAGCCAATAAGTTGCGAGGAACTGGAACAGCTGATATTTTGATAGCTTATACCACATATTGTTCTTGCTGCATGATCGATACAAACTGAATGCACTTGAATCCTTACTCCACAGAAAATACAATATTCCTACACTACCATGGCGATATGAATGCCAAATGGATAAAACATAGACTTGGTCAATTTGATCTTTGAACCTTCCAATTGTTTCTTTCATGTAGAGATTATAAAACATTTTCTGAGATACTTTTGATATAGGCTCAAAAGATTACATAGGACCTAGAATTCAAGGGAAGATAATACCTGACTCAAGTATAAAAATAATGTAGAAAATAGGTAATAATGAATTTACTCTTTAGAATGCATTATAAAAGCGCTTAGTTCTCGAGGATTCAAATTTTTAAAAAATATGCTACGTTACTTATATGCACAGCGACAGTAAAAAATATTTACTACACATACTCATATTTCCTATCATATTAAACGTATTTTCCTCAAATTTTTATGCAATACTTTTCTAACATATAGTCAAATAACTACAAGTTTCGTATAATTTGGTTGAAAACTCAATATAATATAAGCAAGAAACAAGAGGAAAAATTTGGAATTTTTAAAGAAAATCTTTATAACTTCTCGAATATCCCTGCTATTTTTACAAAAAGGCGTGTAAAACTTTCGCAAATCAAACAAAACCACTGACGAAAGTTTCAAATTGTTATCAGCTTTTTGTGAAACGGGGCA
Organism: Araneus ventricosus; assembly: GCA_013235015.1. Classification (NCBI taxonomy): domain Eukaryota; kingdom Metazoa; phylum Arthropoda; class Arachnida; order Araneae; family Araneidae; genus Araneus; species Araneus ventricosus. The sequence goes on from BGPR01052222.1 coordinate 6,571, forward strand.
AGTTCTAAATCATTTGCTTCTTTATCAATTTCTTGTTGGTCGCCTAAATGCTCTCGATCGAATATTTGTTGTAAAATGCGAGTTCAAGCTTCTTATTTATATGGTCGAAGTTCAAGGAAAATACATTCAGCCTTTCGGAAGATATTCGAAAAAATGTGCAAATCCAAAAATGTTCATTTTATTCCATCACTCGTCTGCATGTCGTTTCAACGTTTGAATTTTTTTCCACATTTAGAATTAAATTTGATCTGCAGACGATCAACAAAATATAATATGATTGAAAAGTTGCAGAATAAGCAGATCTCATTATCCCCGGTAAAACTTATTTATTTTGAAGTGCAGTTTGAAATGCGATTTTGGTATTTTTTGCGATGATTAGAAGCCGAAAAAAGATTAAAATTTTCTCGAAATTTAGATCGATAATTCATTTATTTTTTCAAAAGCGGAGATCTTTGAAGACATCAAAGGTGATAGCTTGGCCTGAAAATTGGGTGTCGTCGTCTGTGGGACTTGAAAACCTAGTAGTGTCATCAAACATAGGACAAAATTCTACAAAGCTTGAACTTATTTCAGTCATGAAAGAAGCTAACATTTTCAGACGTTGAAGTATATACAGTAAATCGCTGCTTATGTGTTTCTCATTTATATATCGTTACATTCATAAGTCGTTTCATCACATTGTCGATTAATTCGTAACCATTCTAATGATGAAGTACTTCGTTTACACTGCACAATGCTTCGGTTAAATGTTGTTTTCCCATTTTCGGAAATTCTCAAATTTTCTGCCTCGGTTATTGTTTCTCCGTTTCTATTAAGGGAGAAACTTTTCCTAAAGAGCAAGGAGCCTATTTTGTTTGTCAAAATACTAGCGAAAAATCATTCAACTGAATTCGATTCATAATACTGTTTTTATTACTCACAGACAATCGGTACATCAGACGAAGATTAATGATCTTTCTTAATTAAACGCCTAACTGCCTGCATACCAACTGCATGAAATAAGAAATGTATAATTAGTACTCCAGATACGCAATAAATGTATAATTTTTCATTTTTATGATAAATGTTTTATTTTAAAATTTAATTATTTTTTTCCAATACTATGTAGAAATATGCTAGTACATTATATTTTAAAAATATTGTTTAAATTGAATTTGCTTCATTAGTATAAAATTTGTAATAATTAAAGTTGTTTATTAAAATTTCGATTATACGGCTTTTATCTCATTTGATGTCGCCGTTTGATTTCAGTTCCTTGGAAATTTGTGTAAACAGTGCTTTACCATATGTTGAATTTTAGGCAGAAGACTACCTTACGGTAGCTTCCGATCTATAATTTTGACTTATCGATATTAAGCACCAAATATAAAGATTTCATGACGTTCAGAAGGAAAAAACTTTTTTTGTTAAAGGAGCACTAATCGTCTGCAAACCAAAATGCTGGCTTTATTCCATTTTGATGCCAAACATCAATCACTAAAGTCACTAGAATTTGGCGGTTTTTGAGTGAGCATCCGTTAATGGTAAGGCACCAAAATTTTGTCGATAGGTAACTGAAATTTATCAAGATTTAAACATGGGTTAAAATATGATAATTATGGGAAGGATAGGAAAACTGTTGGATGGATATTAGTGAGTCGTCAACATCATTAAGATATACCGTTGCCAACTGATTTCCTGAAAGAACACGTAATGTACCCAATCAATCTGAGAAATGGCCCGCCTATATGGGAGGATTACATTCTGAATTGTTAACTTTATTTTTTTTCATTTTAGTACACGAAAGAGTGGGGAATGTTATGTATTATTATTACTCCTGACTTCCATGAGTAAGAAAAGATAAATAAAAATGAATATCATATGCATCACTGCAATGGATCCTTCTGTAATTAACCGAGCCAATGCATTAATGTTTAGTTGTGTTTCTGTTGGATAGTGGGTTAGTATTGCAGCGTATAAAAATTTCAAAAAAAAAGTTGAAAATATATGGGCAGGCAGTACTTTTGGAGGCTTCTATATCGTGACAATTTTGGAGATTTACAGTATGGAACTAGTTTAGAAAACTTCCTTTGTAATTTCGTGTTGTCAATGCAATGACTTGATAATTAATTCGTCTGAATTTAATCGTCATCAATCACATTTTTGTATTGTTGATAGATAATTTTGCTAATCTAGTTAAAAAATATTACATTATATCAAAGAAGATGAAAAATTACTGGAAGAAATAATTTTTAAGAGATATTTGTGTTCCAATTAAAAAAGGAACAGAAGATTATTCAACATTTAAGATATTTAGGACAATAATTATGATTAATAAAGAATTATATTTATTTATCTGCATTATGGAATGTAAAATCTATCCTCAGGGATTTTGTAGTATCCCCGGTAGCACAAAGATATTGTACAATATTGAACAATATACGTAATATTGTACATACCATATAATATTATATACTATCGAACATTATTTTACAATATCGTGCAACATGTTGTGCTACCTGTTCAGAAATTAATTTAATTATTTAGTTGAACAAGAACATTCATCATTCTTGTAACAAATTAAACAGCTTTTTAAAACAAATTATTTTTATATAGTTTTTTTTGTATTTCACACAATTTAAACAACGAAAACAATATTTTGATATTATTTTGTTGAATAATATTAAATTGCATTCTTCATTCTAAATTAAATGAATAGAAACACGGGAAAGAAACATATTTAATAAACAACATATCCGCCGATTAATTCAAATAGGATGGATTACTCACCATAAACTGAATCTACTCGAGATGAAAAGATTTCGGGGATGTCCTTTTAGACAAAATTATTAAATCCTGAGGACAGTGTTCAATTCTCTACTGAAGCAAATTTAATGCTAACGAAGTTTATCACTGCTCGATATACTGAAATAAAGTATAGTTTTGAAGTAGCTTGAAGTTGCTTCATTTTGAGAGCTTCTAATAGACTCGTATTCTGGTGCGATAGACTTCGGATATAAAGTCAAAATTTCAAACAGTTGGGAGCTATCCTTCTAGAAAAGATTATTCAACATCAAGTTCATTTATCACTTTTAGGAGACTTCCAGTCTTTTCTTAACTTGCAGGATGATTTTGAGAGATCAGTAACTGAAAAAATGTAATCAGTAGGGAGACACAAGAATATTGCTCCGATATTTAATCTTAAATACAGAAGATTGATGTGCGTTACGGAAATGTGGAGTAATTAACGATAAAAAGTGTTTTAGGGCTTTCTTATATTTAAAATAGACCGTATATATAAATGAGAATTCAGCCCAGCTTAAGCATGTGGAATTACTGATAACAATATAATAACATAAAATAACTAAGATATATAAGAAACAGAACATTTAATAATAATAGTATTAATACATATAGGATATACCTCAGCATATGAAAAATAACAATAAAAGTAAATAAATAAAATTAATAAATAATAAAATAAAATAATAAATCGATAAATGAAAAACAGGAAAACGAAAGCAAAACATGCAAATACATCAACTAAACTAAAATAAATTACCAATTATTAAATCTTTCAATCATTTGAATAAAGAAGATTCTTCAAGATATCTGAACAATGTTCCTAATACCAATTTTAGCCAGCCTGTCTTAAAAAGGGCTGTATGTCGAGCATTAAAATACTTTTCCACTCCCTGTCTCAAAGTTTTTCTCTTAATAATATACTTTCTAAATGAACAGCATTTTTTAGAACAATTTAAAATATTAATACTTATTAAATATATGTTTTTTAAAAAAAGTTCAGGTTACAATACCATGATAATGTTGTCTCAGCTTCAAGAACAAAGGGTCTCGACGCCGAAACTGGACTCACCAAAGATCAGTAGTGTACGCTTGCATTGTGTATTTTAAATCCATTGAAGTTAAATACACTTCCTCGAGTGGTGTGATGAGTATCAAGAAACACTGGGTTTCGTCCCTATCCCATTTAATAATCGTTAAAAGTACCCACTCCCAAGTTAAACCATTAAAAGGCCCACTACCAAATCATCGTACTGCAGTCTCAGATAACCAAGTTAAATCGTTAAAAGGCCCACTCC
>BGPR01052223.1:0-10648 GCA_013235015.1 Araneus ventricosus
CACGGTGCTTCCAGCATGTTCGGCTTTCACGACCATATTCAGGGTTATTAATTCTACCTATGAATGAGAGATGAATTGAGTGAGAGTTATTTGAAATGCAACTTTTCAGTTTCGTTAACTGTACTGCATCATACAGAATTGAATCGCTGGCATTTTAAAATTTACGTCTTAATATATTTTATTATCTGTCAAATACAAATAAAATATTCACTTTTTCTGTTCATCTTTCCTGAGTTATAGCAGGTGAAACTGCGACGGGGAATGCTATAATTAATGTAAAATACAAAAATAAAAACTAATTTAAGCGGGCGAACCAGCTGGTCGCGAAAGGCGGCTAGTGATATAATAATTTTACGATAACAAATTTAATAAATATTATGACTGTCAACAGGACGATTATGACTAGTTTGATTATTATTCATTCTACCTACTACTCCCACTTCTAACTGCAATTGAATATTTAGTGACAATCATTTGCAACTGATTTTAATCTTGTAACAGAAAGCGTTTACAATATTTTATATAAAAAAGGAACCAGAAACCAAACTACATTAAAATTAAATGTGAAAAATTAAGATATAAAAGCAGGAAAAAAATTAAGATATAATATATTTATATATAAAGAAGGAATATAGATCTGCCCGTGCTATTCATATTTCCTTGTAATATTTTGCACATTCTTGTTTGACTCAGGCCATTCTGCGTGCAAGATGGAAATTGGCAATCTGACTGCCAACCACGAGATAACTCGCAGTTGGCTGCTTTGGCCAAGACGACGACTTCAAATTATTATGTAGTGTCATGAAAATCATCCGTGGGTATAGGTGGATATAGTCCAGCAAGCAGGGTAATAAAATTATATTTTTATTTATACCACAAGAATTCGAGAAAACAAGACGTAGAACAGGTAGCAAACTAATCAGCACTTTTATAAATTAATAAATCAAGTAGACAGCAGATCACTAAAAAACGTCGGTAAAAGCACTTTCAGTAGCGTTCGATATATGCCAGCTCACCAGCTTGCTCTGCGGACAAACTCCAAAAGTGAGACTGACTCCTCGATTGATAAGCTTTCTTTTATACCTTTTCTGACATGATGTGACGTCAAGTAGACTTCTCTCGAAGGTTCTTGATGTTTCCGTTCCTAGTAGAGACAGGACCATGTTTCTTTTATTTTCTAGAAGCTTCGTTTTATCTCCAAATTTATCGCCATCTAAGCATGTAACCAAATGCCAATTTGTTGCCAAGGTAGGAGTTCATTGGCTTTGCTTCCAGTAATACCTTTGTAAAGCTTTCTTTTCTGCCATAAGATTATCATGTTGTTGAAACAACTTTACAGCTTCGTAACGGTTTCATAAATTGTATCGGGTGAAGTTCAAATGTGAAATATTTAAACCATTGCGAAATCTACTTTGGTATCACTTAAAAAATAAATGAAATTTAGACCAATTGTGATATGGAAAGGAACTGCTTAGATGTATGGTGTCCAGTTCCAGTACAATCTTGTGACGAATCCAAATGCATGTTGGTCATCATTTATGAATATTCACCGTGTACTATCGCTCATTTTCTTAAATATATCGATTCTTTTGCCGGTTTACAATGTATTCAACTCAAAAGAAGGGGGAAACGACCAAAAAGAAAAATAAATGCAGGACATTACCTCGAATTCAAGTATATATATAAATTTTTCGGATATCATTAATGAATCTTACATCTTACAATTTATTTATCAATGGAAATTAAAGGTGTGTCTGAAAGGTTTATTAGGGAAGCAGTTCAAATTGTTAGTTTATACTAAAAGAAAGAATCTGACTCAATTATTAGGGGTTGAGTTAGTAAACACTGTTAATTATTTGAAAAACTGATTTTCCCTTAAATTTTTTAACGAGAAGGCTCCTTTTAATTATTTTAACAATTCAGAAAAATTAACGATAGTGACAATAAATAATATATTTCGTCAGTAATAACGAAAGATTAATCAATTTCTTTAAAAATCCTTTTTATTACTAAGTCATATTATTCGGGAAATAATCTATCAAGGTTCTTGAACACAAAAATAATGCATATTTTGTCAAATTAAACCACATGATAAGTATTTTGAAATGCTACAGCAATAGTACAAAAATAAAACAATATATTATTATTTCATATACAAAAGCAAAAATAATATTTTTAAATATTAGAAATTGGTAAATCATTTAAATCAGAATTGATGAACGTTTTGAAAAATATTTCATACTTACTCTTCTTATATCTAGGATCTTGAATAATAGCTATTTTGAAGAGAACATCGATATTTTTTTCCTGACGTAACTTGTCATAATTTCACATTTTAAAAAATAAAAAATAATGCTACCCATAATGTATACTATGCAAAAAATTCCATTTATGCATACCAAATATTTGACATAGATTCATTTAGGTTGGTTTTCGTTGGAAATGTGAGGATTCGAAGTATTTAATTCCGATTTCCCCAAATGAGGGCTTCTATCGTTTATCATTCGCATGCGTAAATCCTCTGTGTCTTTTCCTCCTCAGTTACATCAACGAGTCAAGAATATTACCTAGCTTGGGTCGTTTTAAGAATGATACAATTTTGGCAAATATGGAGCTATTGTGAAAAGTATTATAACATTGACGTTTTCATGTCACACATCCAAAACAAATAGTAATAATACTAATTTTCAGTTATTAGCCCAGAAATAAAACTTCAGGCTTTTTAATAAAGAAAAGACCACTAATGCAGTCCCCCGCATAGGTATTTAAAGTTTCAAAATTTTATATAAATTTTTTTTTAATATTAAAAGTGGTAAAACTTATTTTACAAATTTCAATTCTTGATTCCTCAATACGCAAAAGATTATTTCTCATTTTAACATTAACCTTATTTATTCCCGTTTGTAAAGCTATCTAAATACATAATTTTTTCCAAATAAAATTACAGGGTACAAGGTGTCCGTAGACATTTCAGGGAAGGTTGCAGAATTTGGATTACCTGGGCGGTTTTTAATGTTGAGTGATAAAAAAATAATTTTAAATAAAAACAAGTAGGTAAATTTTTGTAGTTTATTTGCCTTCAAAAGAATATAATGAAATTTTTCTGTATTACAATTCAATGCAGGAAAAAGGAAACCAGCTATAAAATTGTCGTCGGACCAATTAAGGAAACTACCCTCCAAATTGGACCACTGATTTCCCAGTTTTGGCAACTACTTCTTTCCTCACATATGATACGAAAGGACGTAAGGTTGGTTTTTCCGCTTTTTAAATTAGCATTCGATGCCATTAATGACATTTATGATTTCTTTTATATTTGCTTTGGCTTATTCACTTCCAATTTACGAGGAATATCAGTGATTATGACTACTTTTTGTCTATTTCTCTAGTTCAAGACTATAGTAATATGATTTAAAAGTTACAATTTAGGCAACTGTTTGTTTTGGTCAAGAGCAGAAAAATATTCCCCTAAACTTACTTTTAAACTGTGTTTAAAAAATTAACACAGCAACTAGTAGCCAAACAAGTTTCCTATCCAAAGATATAATAAGATTGTTTTTTGTTTGTTACTTCCTTTAATTCAGCGTAAGGACAAACAGTCTTTTGTTAAAATATTTAAATATTGATCTTTAAATCCAAACACTTGTTCTCAAACTGTGTCCACCTAGTGCTTTCTTTGAAAAAAGATTTCAAAACTATATTTACATCGCTTCCAAATAATTTCCATATCTTTCAATAACACTGGGGAGCAAAAAAAAGTTTTTCATTTGCAAAGGAAATTTAATAGCTTTTAGGGTATCTTGTGGCTGTGATTTTAAGACTATTTTTACTTTTACCTAATTTATTATAGCTTTTTAAAAATGCATATTGTCGAAATTTCAATCGTGTCTGTGGTAGAGGGGTCGTTCCGCTATACATACAAGCAATAAAAAAAATTTCGTATCTGTATACAAAGAGAAAATTATATGAGAAATTAAATTTGTAAAAAAAAATTAAATAATGTCAATGATATCTACCGCTATGGATTGAGCATTAAAACTACTAAAAAGTGGCGAAATTAGTCTGTTTTTCATTAATTATGAAACTTTTAAAAAATTCTCTGAAATTAAGTACTAAATTTCTTAAGAGAATTCATATCTTGATCACAACAAATTACACATAACAGAAAACAAACATAATCGGACAAAAGTAACTGCATAAAACGAATGAAATTATAATTAATCGAAATTTTAGATACAAACCTTAAGAAATGAAATGAACAACATAAAAAATCGTATCGCCATGAACTTGGATGTTGACCCCCAGGAAGGTGGAATGGGGCCATAACTTACACTTAAAACACTGGAATCCTAATTCCGTTTTCATTTGTTCACAGCAAATGACGCATTTTTCTTTATCGAGGTTCTCTGGGTCCAGATTGTCTTCAGCGTCAAGGAAAGGAAGTTCAACTGAATGAGTCGAGTCTTCAGATTCAGAACATTAGAAGTCGAGGTGTCGCTTAGCTACTTTCTTCTTTTTTTGTAGAAATTTTCTTTCACCTTCACAACCTTCAACTATCACAGTATTCGTTTATCTTCTTTCTCCTCTTTCTCTTTTCTTACTGAGATGTTCATTTTTCACTGTAGTGCAATTGACGTGCATGAAGGGCAATTGGCATTGAGGTAGCAGGACGAGTTCATGAATTAGCGTGGAGGGGTTTGTCATCTTACCCTCCAGCCAATTCGTCAACTTACCAGAATTCACATTTTTATTGTAAAAAGGAACAAAGACATCAGCTCATCAGAAAAATTAAAATAATACATCATTGAACATGTTTTGATCAACTCATTACGAATATCACATATTTAAACTAAAAATATTTATTCCCTGAAAGCTATCCCTTACCAAGCAGAAACCAAAATTTGGGTAAGAACAACTGAAAAACACAATACTGCTTACTGTGAATCACACTAACAACCGGGTGGAATCTTGTGGTGTAACACGGGCAGCTGGTTGTTATAGGTCTCTGATGATGCAGAATTGGTACATTTATCAATGGCAATTTTCGAGAAAAAACCAATTCGAAATCTTACACTCTTCGTCGTCTTACCCGAATATCCCCTAAAACTAAAAATACTAAATTTTTGAATATTCATATGTAACTTGTTGTCTGTGCACCACTTAAAAAGATAATCAAGACCTCTTTGTGAAAGAACAGCGTCTAAATTGGAACGTATTGAACTAAACAATTTCAATTCGTTAGCAAATAAAAGATACTCAGAGTACTTAAAAAACAAGTAATGTCATTAAAGAGTGAAATAAAAAGAATAAGTGCAAGATTAGAGCCCTGTGGGACACCGGAATTACTAGAAAACTCAAGCGAAACAGCATAATTAAAAAAAAACATAGGTTGTCCGATTTCATAAAAAAAGAATGAAGCCAATCAGTCAGGTTTACATGAAAACCAATACCATGTAACTTATTTAAAAGAATGCCAAAATCGATAGAGTCCAAGGCCTTAGAAATGTCGGTGTGAACAATATCATGTTGCAAGTCAATTTCAAATGAAGAAATAATCTTATTTGTCAAGCGGAATAAATTCGAGGATGATGAGCATTTAGGAATGAACCCGTGTTGAAATGAAGAAATTAGGTTTTAAACTTGGTGGAAAAGTTTTTTATAGATTACACTTTCTAAATTCTTAGACATAGCACTTAAAATATTAATGGGCTGATAATTTTTACATCCTGTGCATCGCCTTTTTTAAAAACAGGAATAATCCTATTTTGCTTCCAAGCATGAGGAAATACACTTGTTCTATTGGTCAGGTGGTACAAAATAAGAAGGGGATAAATGAAAAACTCTGCGCATCCCTTAATAATAAAAGAAAGAATATTATCCATATCAACAGTGAGAGAAGATTTTAATTCCCTGATCCACACCAACAGTTAGAGAATATTTAAACTCCGTGACCGCACATCATCATAAATACCACTATCAAATTTAACAAGCTCGCAGGCACAGTTGCTCTTGAACTGGTCATTTTTGTCTTAGTCTGTGGTAAGCTTGAAAACAGATTTAAAAAGGTCAACTGAAGTATTTGCTATATAGCCATCATTTTCTTAACGCACGTTATTTTTGTATAAACTTTTAGGTGAATTGATGTATTTATTTTTAAAGTAAAAACAAAATTTTTTAGGGTTCGAAATTAGATTATTTTCCGTGAGATGAGGATATGTGTTATTATGCTTTTGGATATTATACTTAACACCAGAGCGGAAAGTATAAATTCATAAGCTGAATTAGGATATTCACCTTTTAACTCTAACTTACGGACCAAGGCTTTCCTTTTTAACAATCTCGTAGTTTCAATTGAGTGCCAGAAGGGAGGATATTCACACTCCTCTTATTGAGGTGGATAACAACAAAACATATGGGAACTGACAAAGAAGGGTGATGTTTGTCCTCGGGAACCAAAGGACTATCACTGTTCCAGACAGAAATATGACTGAAATCAATATCAGTTACAATCAAACCAAGAAATGTATTATTAGAATTAAAAGTATCGTTAAATAATCTTAAAATATACAGATTCATAAAATTGGATAATTCATTTAGAATTGAGTTCGTGTTATCACCGAACTCTTCATATATAGATAAATTAAAATCACAACAAATGAAAATATAATCAACAAATCCAAGTCTTTCAAAAGAATAAAAAATTCTACATACATGTAGGCACGAAAGTAAGGCGGAAAACAAACAACATAAACAAGCATTTTTTTGCTTGTGATTTAATTTGATTGAAATCCAGACAGCATCGAGATGCAATCCATCAAGTCCAAAATACAGGGGAAAAACACTTTTTGATAGCTATAAGAAAACCACCACCACGTCCGCAATAATTGGATGAGGAACCACGGTCCTTTCGGAATACCAGGTATCTGTCGTCGAAAAATTCCAAGGAATCCATATCTTCAAAAATTCGAATCAGGAAGATTGTTGATGTCCCTCAAAGTTTACCTCTGGAACTTCTGAAACCAATTTATCACCAGAGCCAATTTCGTTTTTTGGTTCAACTATAGTTGATGTTTGTTTTAAATGCTTAGAAATGAATGGAGGGATCGAAGCAGCTAAGATTGATGAATAGATGCAGACATTTATAATTGAATCTACTCTGCATAAAAAGCGAGCTGCGGATTTTTTTCCTTTAGATTTAAAGATGGAGGACTTAATTATCTTACACTTTGATTGCCGAAAAACTTTTCCTAGCAAAATTCCTTATCGTGTTGGCAAATTATAGTAGATATCTTTGTCTATATAACTCCAACATCGTACACGTCTCATCGGAAGATCATTTGACTAACAATAAACAATGCACATACACTTGATGGGACATAAATTCCCAAAAGCTTCCAATGAAATTTCTTCAACTTTGTTTCATTGGCTTCAGAATATGTACTCCATAGGTGTTAAGGTCCTGATATGTATGGCTGATAGGTGCGGAGGTCGAAGCAAAAACACCACACTGATGATTATACTTTAATGTTGTTGGCCAAGCAACCTAAAAAGATATACAGAACATTCTTTTATTCAACCAGAAAGCGTGATTGCACGAAAAGAAAAGAAAATGAAGATAAAAATGAGTTCGTCGTTGAGAATAAATTCTTTCCGAAAATGGGACAGATTAAAGTTATAGAGAGATTATATCGTATATTTTAGGATGAAAATCAGCAGCATTTTCATAAAACAACCTGCAGATGGCATTTCAAATTCGTCCAGACAATCAATTTTTCATTACGAAACAGAATAATGAAATATTAGTGAAAAGAGAGACTCTTCTTAGATCTGAGGCAGGTGAGAGTGAATTAGTTGTGAAGAGAAGGAAAAATATCACGACTAGTAAGCTCAGAGTCGTGATTTCAGGCTTAATCATGAACCCTCTAAAACTCAGTCATATTGTACAAAATTACTGACGATGTTTCCTGAACCAAATTGAGAGAGTATTGACAAATATGTTTTATGCAGAAACATTTTAAAATCAGAAGTTCAAGGGCAGGAATAGTGGGAAGAAAATCCTAAAGGAAGACAAAGAAAATATTTAGTGCGACCTTTCAGAAAATATGGTTATGAGAATATGATTTTTTTACAATTGATTCTATATTTATGATAAAAATATTTTCCACTTTTTCAATTAATATTTTGCAAAAATTTTGTCTTTCGTTTTCAATAAAATATGCGCTTTTTTGCATTTCAGATTGCTGAGAACTGGCAATCTCCAAAAGAAAAGTTTAAATAACTGTCGCCCTGCTTCATAGCTCATTACCATAAATTTTATACTGATTCACACTGCCAAATGCCGTCGGGTTTCATAGGCCCTGTATCCTGTTTTCATAACAAAACGCACAGGAAATTACATTTTATTTAATAGGAAACATTTGTGGTGATGGTGTTCAGAGTATAAAGTATTAAAAAATTATTTTCCTAAAATATCTCTTCTAGGCTGTGCATTTAAATGAAGAAAATCAATGAATGCTTGTACTTCCAAAGTATTTATGGAAAGATTCGTTTTACCTTCCAACATTAACTGAATTCGTCTGTGTATAGGTATTAATACGTTTCTGTCACATCGATAAACATTTTCAAGAAGTTTGAACCTATTATACAATTTTTGTTTCATCAAAATTCTCGATCTGTCGTATCACGATGTTGTGTGAAAGTTCTCATATTTTTCAGAAGTTCAATTTTACACTATTTTTTAATTGAAGCCATCTTACCGTTTACTACAACTTTTCAACTCCAGACTTCTAAATTCAAAAATATGGGATCAATTGTCTAATTCCTTTCAGAATTCGACTTATGATCTCTAGTTCAACATCAACAATTTCTCTATTTTCGTCAGTAATCGATTCTTAATTAGTTGATATTTTAGATAATAGCGTTGCTAGTCTTTCCCCTTCAGATTTGTAATTGGAATAGCGATAGATTGTCTCCATCCATCTGTTCTATTTAGCATCCAATATTATCGGCTTGCAATAACAAATGATGAGAAATTCTGGCAATATCTGTGGTCAGCAAGTAAATGACCTTTAAAGCAGCTATTGTGAATCTGGAAGCTTTTCGTTGAGGGGTTGATTTTCTGAAACAAATTCTTCCTGCCACCCGGGTTAAAAAAAGAAATGTCATATAATATTTTGACACTGTAAATATAAACATTAACATTCTCATTAATTTGTAAAGCTCGAAAGGATTTTTCATAATTTTATCGGGTTAAGTTCAAATGTGAAATACACTCATGTCCATAAATTAAGGATAATGAAGTTCAGGCAAAGAAAGAGACAGAAGCAAAACAAATTTGACTTATTTGTAAAGTCTATTTATTAAACAAAAGGTAAAGAGCAAAACAGATGCTATATGTTCTACATAATTAATAAAAATTGCGATTTTTACTCCCTGGAGCAAATTTCAAAAAAGAACCTATTTACAAAAAACAGTATAACATGGTTAGTTTGATAGTTAATACGGAGTATGTCTCCCAGACGATGCAATACAGGCCTTACAACGCCTAGGCATGCTGAGTATCAAATTATCAATCTGATCTTGAGGAATATTACACCACTCATCAAGCAATGCCCTCCGAAGTTCCGGTAGACAGGTGGGAGGGGGTTGACGGGCTGCAATTCGTCGGCCAAGCATATCCCACACATACTCTATTGGATTCAAGTCCGGTGAGTATGCTGGCCAATCCATACGGGTGATAACCTCCGATTGAAGGCATTCGTCTATAATGTTTGCACGGTGAGGACGGGCGTTGCCATCCATAAACAGAAATTCAGCACCCATTGCGCCCCGAAACAAACGTACATGTTGTTCCAGAATGACATCCCGATAGATGTGGCCTGTCATCGTTACACTCTGAACATGCAGGTCAGTTCTGGAACCAAGAATAATTCCACCCCAAACGAGCCATTCTGCACCACCGTAACGGTGTTGTTCAGTTGTGTTCTCTTGGTGGTAACGGGTACCTGGCGCTCTCCATATGAAAGTCCGGTAAGAATCAGACTGCAAACTAAACCTGGACTCGTCGGAAAACATCACACAAGACCACTGTTGCGGTGTCCACAATGCATGCTCTCTACTCCAGGCTAATCTCAGGCGACAGTGAGTTGCGGTAAGTGGAACACATCTGACAGGCCTACGAGCATATAGACCAATGTGCCCTAAGCATCTGTACACGGTCTGCCTTGAAACTGTCGTACCGGTAGCTGAAGAGAGCTGACGAGACAGGTCTGATGCTGTGCTCCGTCTGTTTCTTTTGGCAGTAACTGCCAAATACCGGTCCTCATTCGGCGTTGTAACTCGGGGGCGACCTGTGCTGTAACATCTACTCACATTACCATCATCTTGGAATCGTTGCCAAAGCCTGGAGATGACACTCTGGGCGATTCCAAGTTCCTCGGATACTTCCAGCTGGGTACGTCCACATTCCAGTCGTCCGATAATTCTACCACGTAAAAAATCATCCAAATGCTTCCTTTGTGCCATAACTATGCGGTTATTGCACTGAAAGGCTTTTAAAGCGCTTGTGAACAATTTTACTCCTTTGCCACCATTCCTTATATACCCCTCTCTTACACTCTCGTCATTGTGACGTACTATCCGCGCCATC
>BGPR01052224.1:0-10648 GCA_013235015.1 Araneus ventricosus
ACAGTTACCCTATTGTCTCCTTTATTTCCATGATGTTTACAGTTCCCCATTGTCTCTTTTCTTTCCTTGATGTTTAGAGTTCCCCTATTGTCTCCTTTCATTCCCTCATGTTTAGACTTCCCCTATTGTCTCCTTTCTTTCCCTGATGATTAGAAATGCCCTATTGTCTCCTTTCTTTCCCTGATGGTCAGAGTTCCCCTATTGTCTCCATTCTTTCCCTGATGCTTAGAGTACCCTTATTCAATTGACTTGCCCGCTACGCGGAGTGCGAATATCGCAGTATTGTCCTCACAGTCACATTGCACCAGTATTCATCACAATATCAACGGATGTTGATTTCAATCATTTCATGATTTAATCGTGAAAAATCTATTATTTTAAAAATGATATCTCCTAACATATCCTCACTCAAGGAAAGAAACAATTCAACAAAATGTTTGGTTTGAGTTTTGGGAAGACTTTTGTGTCCTACATTCCGAAAGTGAAGAAATACATGATTTTTGTGTCTTCACATCATGATGACTTTTTTTGGACCGATATCCCCACTTTTTCTTTTAAGCTTCACCCCGAAGGTCAGTGATTAATTTAAGGATGCTAAAATTAAAAATAATTGGTATTAAAAATATTAAAATTCCGAGATTGTTTACATGTTCCTGTCGTTTGCATTTCGCCCAAACTCGCCTGTGTGAACATTGCGCCCAACGGAGGGTTGCATAATTTCCTATGTTTTCGGGTGCTATGCAATATATCACATATTAACTTAATATTAATACGTCATTTATTTTAATTTTTCTATTTTCAGGTATTATTTAAATATTTTTATTACTTATTACGTTTAATACTTATAATTCTTATGTTTTATTCTTGGGTATCTTTTACCTTATTTAGATTAACTATTATATTTACCATTTCTTTTTGATATTATGCCTTTTTATTGTCTAAATAAATAGATATACATATTCGCTGAAAGCATTATTTTTTTAGTGTTCTTTAATATCCCACTTCATATTCTGCACCTATATTAATTTTTATTTCGTTTAGAAACAGGTAACGAGTCATTCCGGGATATCGAATTTGAAGACGATTTCCTGAGATTATTTATCTCAAGTAACGACTACAAAATCGACCAAGCATTTTTGAAGATTCAAAACTTTTTGAATTTGAGAATAGACCATAACTACTTCTTCCATAATGTAACTTTCGACTTTACTCAAAACCCAGCATACAGGTTCGTCACTCTATTGCCTCATCGACGGAAGGACGGCTCTGCAACAATACTATTTGAATTAGGTAAGTCTGTATCAAATGTCATCTTGATTTTAAAACATTTTTTAATGAATGATTTTCAATCTTTCGAAAATAGCAATAAAAAAGTCGTGCGAGATCCACGAGACGTGCAATGACCTGCAACATCATAGTGGAGATTCCTGAAATAAAGAGAAGAATTTGGTGCTTCTAAAAAATAAATAAAAATCCAGTAATAATGAGAGACCTATTTTCGCGTAATATATTTTATTTTCGGTGCATCATTTGTTACATAAGAGAAAGTGTCATCATATTTAGTGCTTACATCGGGAGGAGCAATGGATATGTCAGGTACTTTAGGCTACCAACGATACGCCCACCTACCTTGCATGCGTCTTATTAACTGGGGCCATTCTCAGACTCTTCAGGGAAGCAAGCGGTTCACCCTATGACACCTTAAACCATCGTTTGGCAGATAGCCTAGGAAAATATGCACGGATTAAGACCTTATAGGGCGCGTGTTCCGGAGGGTTAATTTCTCTTTCATTCTTTTGGTAGAATAGCCTAATATTGTTGATGTGGTTTCTAATCCTTTTTGGTCTAGCATATCCCAGATAGCAAAGAAAGCTTGTCTAAAAGGTTTTTGAAACCTTGTCGTCAGCAAGGGTAAAGGTTTGTCACAAAGGTTTCCATGACAAGGGTTGAACCTTTCGGCAAGGTAGCGGAAAAGTTATCTAGTCAACAATAAACAAGGTTTTCTGTAAGGTTTTTATTAAGATTTCCGCAAGCTTTTATTACAAGCTTGTTTCAGGCCTTTCAGAAGGTTGTTAAAAGCCCTCCTTCGGCGGATAAAATAGAACCCCCTTCCCTCCTCCGAGAGAGAGAAGCAGAGGGTCCAACCCCCCTTTTTTATCTCCCTTCTTCTGAAGTCATCTTAAAGTTATCTGTAATGTTAATTAATTAGATCAATTAGGAATATTGTTAAACAAAGCTTAAATATTAATTATAATTTTTAATTGAACTTACATGCACGATTTCGTTGTAGATTATGACAAAAACCCAAATTCCTCTGAGCCGCGGATCGAACCCGCGGTCATACAGTTGGAACGCAAGCACACTAAATCCTATACCGGACGGGCTACACACGATGGGACAGGTGGTTCATGAAAAGCTTCTCTACGTCAATTTTGCGGGAAATGGTTTCCGGAATGGTTTGCGCGGAAATGCTTTCGCGGACTTGTCGTTCAAACCCTGTCGGTGAGGTAGTTCATAAAAAGCTTTTCTACGTAAACCCTGCGGCAATGGTTTACGAAACGGTTTGCGCAGAAATACTTTCGCGGACAGCCTATGGAAAGTGAAATGGAAACCTTTCTGCAACCTTCTTTGCTATCTTGGATGCTGAATAACAGTTTTTAAAAAATGGCAAAATCTTTGGGATAATGGAAACACTGGACGTTTTGTTCATAGTGCTCAAAACAGTTCACCTAAAACCAGTCTTTTGGACACGTGGAGAAATTCTGTTTCGCACAGGACACGTTCCATTCCCTTCATTCCTTAACCGTTTCCATTTATCGGATAGCGACTCTTGCGCCTGCGGAGAAGTCGACGATCCCATCCACTATGAGACAACTTGTTTATTGAGTCTCTCCTGGTATATTAGGAAACCTTCTACTTCGCTGGAAAGTCTGTGGTACCAAAGAGTCCTGGAGAATACGAATTCAAGAAAAAGAATGATAAACACGATTAAATTCATAATAGACAATGAAAACATGATGCGACTGGAATAAGCACTCACCTGCCTTTGTACGATAACTCTAACTTATCATGCATTCGATACATTGAATACACTAAGAGTCCTTCCTTTCTCATAAATCTTTAATAATAATCTTCGCATTCCTTGTATTCCACAAATAACATGCAATGGCTCTCCATCTCTATTGCATTACTCAAAACCTGTGCATTGATGTAAGCTTCCTCATGTTGTTCGTCATCGTCTACATTCATCATTTTTCTTTCATTCACACCGTGTTTTTCACTATTTTGTATATATTCCTTTATTTTGATGTCAATTCTATGTGTTAACACAAGCTTTGCAATTTCTTCAATTGTCATTCTTCTCTTGCTGTAAATTTTTTTGCAACTCAATAAAGTCCACGTGCATCTATACCAACCCGGATAAGGAGCCACACGAGCACTAGAGACGCCGGTATGGTGTGGTGTTCAAGTGTTAAAGAGCATATGTTGAGTCAAGGACTTCTGTTAAAGGCCAGTTGAGGGATAGAACTGAGTTATATCCATTATTTTGGTGTCAGGTGTCTCTCTGGGCACTTTCAAGAAAAATAAGCTCATGCTTGTGTTTCCCTTGGAGAAAAACTACAAGAAATTTTCATCAAAATGCCCAATAACAGTAGGCGATTACTTGAAAAATCGCACATCTGTCTTTTAGTATTTTAATAATACTGGAGAAGGAAGAGTTGCAGGACACAACCCACAACCATTCTCCTCTAATTCATGATTCTCAGCCTTGCCATGCCTTAGCCCATTACACCTATTTGGGGCCAAAGTTATACTTTTCTGAATTCATCAGAAGTGTCAAGATTTTACCGTATGTATCTAAATATAAGTATGCCTTGAATTGAGATAAAGAAAATAATCACTTTTTTGCCATAGTTGAATTACACCTCCTGGAAGATAGTAACATGAACGTATCGCGAGAGTTCTCGCAGTGCGCCACTTCCCTGCTGACAGTACGCTTCACATGTGAAGTTCCATGTTGAAGTTCATTAAAAGGTTTGAAATAACTATGGTGAAACATATATTGCCACTCATGGAGGAATTATTTAGCTATAGAATGGTTTGTTTTGGAGTAATGCTTCTTGTAATTTTTTCTATCATCCCCTGTAGTTTTCATATTTTCCGATTTTGAACCTTGCTTGTTTGCATTCACGTGCAGGGAAAATATTATGAATTTTATAGTTATAACATTTATCTACCTGTACACTGCCATTACGCATAGATAATGCATCGACGTAATTTATCCCTGTGCGGGTTTAATGTTACAGTTAATCAGGGAAAAACAGCAGTGATAAACTAACAAGAGAACATCTGTTGGGGTTACTGTTAGAGCTCGTTTAATGATGCTAGTCGAAGACATGTGGCAGCAGGAGAAAGTCATAGCCATTTTTTACCACGTATTACAACTTCCTTGTATGAAAGCCAAATCTACGCTAACTAACAATAAAGCTCGAGCGACGAAGACTTGGAAAGTGGAGAAAAAACTCGAGATTATTAAGATAATGAATAGCAGCCACTGCGGTTGACTAGAAAATTTTGTAAATTGGTAGAACTACAGATGATTATTTTGAAAATACCGTCATCCTGATAATCATGTTAAAAAGATTTTTAAATATTTTCATATATAAGTGAATTCATTTTTATTCAAAATGTCTGGATGTTAAGAGAAAAGCTCCATCTATGGTATTTAGTTTTCAGTTTTTTTTCTTTTGGGTTTACAGAACTTCCGTACCCAGGATTCACTACCGTTTTACGGTAACCTTAAGATTAAAGCAATTGCCAAATCCATTTGGATAATGTATTAAAGTTTAACCACCAGCGATCATTTAAACCGTTTGGTTAAAAATGTAACCGCCAAAAATCTTTAGAAGTCGCCAAATAGAGCAATGACGAACAATTATGGAAGCCTTTCCAGAAAATGAGGCTCATATTTTAAGTAAACATTGACAACCACAGCAATAGGAACATCAAATTTAATACTTTAAAAGTATTTTTAAGTCTTAACATAAAAAAACTATTTTAAACATGAAGTAACATCTTCAAACAGAGAACTGAAATTTTGAGTAGTTCCATTGACGCACCCTCCGGATGGAAACATCGATGTAAGAGAAAGCGTATATTTATATATATATATATATATAAAGAAAATATAGTACGAGAACATCTCACAGGCCCTCAGCACTATCCTGACAATGGACTCGTCTCCGGGACCAGGGGCGAGGTGTCCCGTAATCAAGAAGTCCCATTGACGAAGCATTACACCGGAAGTTGGTCGGGGCAGCTCGTCCATGCAGTAAAAAAAATGTTTTCTGTCACGTAATAGCAATTCAAATAACTAATGGTTCTAAGATGTAAAATAAAAGAAACCTCCAGTCTAGATGACACGAAAAATTTAACAAATAATTTTTCAAAATTTCGCATGAAAATTTTAAAATTTGACATAATAAACATAACATACAAACAAGGACAGAACATTCCTGAGTTGTCATGTATTACTTTGGCGAATTCTTTGCTTTATTTTATCCTTTGATAAATTAAGATTTGTAATTTGTTTGAGCTAAAATTCTTAGGGGAGAGTGGGGTAAAACAGGGCACCCTTAATTCTGGCAATATTAGTTCTTCTTTCTAGCGGACAGATTTTGAATTAACTCTACTAGTCAAGAAAAAGGAACAGTCATAGTGGCGTGCTGTAGCTGTTGAATTCACTGCTTCAGTGAAGCTTTATTTGTTTGCAGACGTCAACTCCTTAATGTTCGTTTGATATAAAACTATCCGTATTTAAAAAACATTGCACTTTTAAAAATTATTTTTAGTCGAGCTTATTATACGTTTACTAAGGATTTATACCCTATCAAACAATAAGGATTTACTCCAATAATTTCTCTGTTCTACTTCGTTTCTTATAACCTCCGATCTCGGGATAAAACCGGGTACTCCAAGAGGCTTAAGACCGGAGCAGTCATTTTTGATGATTCCTCCGATTAAGACGATCAAAACACATCAGGTGTAGATTGTTTATAGTTTAACCCTCTCACACCGAGTGAGGCAGTCCCGTGGGGCCTAAAAGTGCCCCCCCCCCCAACAGCAAAGAAGGCCGGTCTGAGGCGGTTGGTTTCTTTTGAGGGGAAGTGAGGTTCTGAGATCGCTTAGGAGATAAGCGAGGTAGGGGGTCCAATTATCCTCGCCAACCACAGCTCATTTACCTGCGCCTTAAGTGCAGGTTATAGCAGGGACTGGGGGTGTGGTAAATGATCACCCAGGTTGGGAGAGTCCAAATCATTTCGCTTTCTCTCCAAATTTTCTTGTTTCAAAGGGGCTAGAAGAAAACTGTCGCCTCGGGATTAAAGAGTTAATTATAATTTTTTAATTTAAATAAAGAAGAATGGTTAATCTAATGCAAAAACTGTCTTAGATGCGCCCACTAAAGTTGCAACGGCGTGGAAGAAGAAGACAACTGCTTCACAATTGAATTTTGTAACTAATATTTTTAAATTGCCATGTAAAATGAAAACAATTGGAACTACCCTTTATCTCTAAAATAAGACATTAGTTATGTTTTTAACATATGTAGTTACCGATTTATAAGATTTAAGATTTTAAGATCTCCCATGCCAAGTCTTGTGGCGTTTTGGTGTGTGAATCCATTTCCTTTCTGAGACGTAGTCCTACGTTAAAAACATCTGTACTTATAAGACTAAAATAAAGCTTGCATTTAATTGCTGTTCTGATTTATTACTTTAAACTAAATTTAAAAAACTGTTGATTATCTACCTGTTTTTATTGAAATCAGCCTGTTTGATCCACACATCAAAATGCGCTTTTGCGAAAAAAAATTTAATCTAATTAAAATAAATTATTAATAGGAAAAATTGCGAACTTATTTTAATGTAAACTCTGTTTTCGAAATACATTTTCCGCAGGCATATTACGTTTAGCAGAAATCTTAATAGCTTTAGAGCAAGTACGAAACGCATAAAAATTTTGAAGCTTTTTATAATAGAAGGAACATTTTTTTTACACTTTCATTTAATTTGACTTTTTTTATAATAGTGATGTAACGAATAGTGATTTGGCCGAATAGAAGAATACAGGATATTCTGCCCAATTTCAAGTCGAATACCTAAATACTGAAAGGATTTCACTTTCGATTCTAATAAAATATTTCTGAAATTTAATTGGAAAAATTGAAGATCAATAAAATTAACTTTTTATTATTTGTATATTTAAAAATATCAACACTTTGATGTATTTTTTGTAATATTTTGAGTATTTAATTTTAATTCCAATAATAAGAAATGAGAAACCCTCTTCAGTTTGGATTTGCTTCACTCAAATAAAAAAAGGCATCACTGCAGAGCGTGACAATGACAAACACAAAAGAATATTCAGTAGATAAATTAAAAGTATTGGAAGTAAATTCCAATTATAATAAAGAACTTCTGATATCTAGGATGGAGTTCTCCGTAATTCGTGGGAAAAAATGCGATAAAATTTTCAAAACTTGAAGATTCAGCAAGAAAATACATTTCATGACCTAAAAGAAATATATTTTAAGCGTTTATTTTCTGAAGCAAGTATATATAAATTTGAAACCAAACGGAACAGACTTCATCTTAGTCATGCTGAAAAATATTGTTCTTGAATCACAATTTCAGTTTTTACAATGATAAATCATATGCAACATTATGTATACGCCTGCGAACTATGCAACTTATATTGTATGGATTTTAGAAGAATTTTCGATATTAAATGTAATGAAAGGTGATTCTGCAATATTCTTTGTTAAATATACTTATTTAAAAGCATATTTAAAATAAATTATTATCACCAGAAGGAAACAAGCATACAATTCATAGTCGATCGCTGAAAGAGTGCTCTATCCAGCAAACTCTCAAGACGAAATATAGACAATTTAATCACAGTACTAACGACGTACGAATACCTAAATAAAAGTCAAAATACAACACCGTGACATACTCCAGCCTAGAAATAGATACTTCTAAATATTCACATCCCGTAACCAGAAATTCGATGAATACCCAGTTGAGAAGCAAAGAGCACTAACTTAAGAACAACAACCAGCCACCACCAGATCTTCCGTAATTCATTCCAAAAATTCACCCTTCAAACCACTGCCAACCCTGGAGTAACAATTCTAGCGATCCCTAAGTACAAGTAGCAAGACAGAACACAAAACCAGTCCAACAATTTTAGGATGGTTGCGACAATAATCATCAATACAATCGGTTGTAATATATTATCAATTCTACTTTATCGTCGCATCGAACAAAACTAACAGCCCAGAATCATGGAGCTGCAACTGTATGAAACAATGTAACTAAGGGAAACATTCTACCCTTTCACTGCACTCGTATGATAACTCCTCTTGTGTATATATTTTATATTATACACGAATTGTAACCCTCTATGTACTTTTCGTTATATTCTTGTTTGTTCATGTATAATTATGTTCCCTTTTATGTGTTTTCATATACCATCTTGTTTTGTTTTTTTTGGTTTCCCTTTTCAATAGTTTCACACATACTCTTCCAACCGACAGGGAGACATTCAGGCTCCGAGTTCGGGTGTATGCTGTGCTGTTATTTTATCTTTAATATTCTGTCAGGTTGAATATTCGGCAAAAGTGCCGAATGCTGAATTCTGCCCGATTTTTCGTTACATCCTTATTTCATATTTGTAAGGGTGGATTTCTGTAATTTCTGTAATCTCTTTTCCACCCACTTCTTGATGTACTGGATTTTGAAATTTTCTACACTTGTATATTCTCAAAGACAACATACTATTTTTACATCGATTATTTATATCATGCTTCATTTTATTAAGAGATACGTTTTTGTATTGCAGCGAAATGGGACCCGGACATAGTCCCATTGGAACATCTGAAACAAATAATGTTTATGATATATATACAGGAATTACGTAATCCTGTGACTCAAGCAAGTGGTTTCAACATAATTTATGACTTCGAAGATGCCGGTTTTCGGTATATCAAATACGGCACGCCCAAGAACTTATTTTTGTTACATCACGTGTCTTTTGTAAGTATCTTTTTTTCTCTTGGTCAAGTGCTTCGCGAGATGCATAAACAGTGAATCGATAAACGGCGATGTTCAGCCGGTTGGTGGAGCTCTTGAACTCAAAGGTTCTTCACCTCCGGACCTTGCTATTGGTGGGAAAAAATCAGGATTTCAAATATAGTTGCAGTACAAACTCGGGAATCCGAAATTTTGGATAATCCTAACTTCCCTGTCCTAACCCTTTTTTCAATTTTCTGCAAAGTTTTTATTTAAAAAAATGCAGGGAAAATAACAATTAGGTATCAGAAACAAGTTAATGTTTATTTCTAACTTTAAAAAACATTCGAATTGGTATTAAAGAACGATTCAAGCACCTTAATTAAAAGAAACAAAATCGGTTATGTTTTTTGACGTAAGAACCTAAACCTGCTTGTCAATGCGCGAACCGCAGCTATCTCTTTCCGTACTCTTTCACAGAGTACGGAAAGAGCACTAAAGTCAATACTCAACTGCATTTGGTATATCAAAAATATTTTACCGAATTTTCCGAATTTCCTGGTATCCGAAAAGAGGTCTGTCTCAATTAGTTTGGATTCCCGAGGTTCTACGGTACTTAATAAAATTGATAGTGTCATATTAATGTAATTGAGTTAAGAATATATTTGGTGTTTCTTGGCACACTGGAAGAAAAAGAAACATCAAGAATTTAAAGTTGAGAGAGGAATTTAAATGTACAGGGTGTCCAACAAAGGACTCCCTCATTTTAAAATTAAATAACTCGGCAACGGAGATCGATAGAAGAACAAAACCAGTGATATGCTTAGTCTGAAAGCCGTAAAAAATCTGATACAAAGTTTCAAATTAGTTATAAATGTTGCCGACAGGTGGCGCTGCAGATTTAATAGCTGTTCAGAATCCGATAAATCTATAAACTGTCCTTGGCAAGCACGAAAAAATACACAATTTGAATCCCGGTTGTGATGTGATTGCAGCGATTACTTGCAAATGACGGCCTGGCTTTCAGCTGCTCGAAATCTGAACTGTGATTACAACGTACCTTTTCGCCTGTCGGCTGGCAGCTATAACAATTTGAAAACACAATATTTTACGGCTTTCAAATAAACATATCACTGATTTCATTCTTCCGTGCCGAACAGTGAACACAAATGAGGAGTCTTTAATTGGACAACCTATATAAGTTATACATTTCACATAGTAAACATAATAAGCTATTGATAACGCATAAATGCACTATTGCCTGCAGTAAATTTGCCGCTTACAATAAAATGTAGAATTTTACATATCTTAAACATGATTTCAACAACTTCAACAAGTAAGCTTGGCTAATTTAAAAAAGTGCAAAACTAGTTCAGAAACTAGTTAGCACGAGTAGAATGCATATATTTTTCCAGTCAATTTGTAACATCCGCTGATTTAATTTAATTGGCCATAGTGAGTGGATGCCAAATTTTTGTTCTCTGAGCCTAGGCGAATCAGCATTTTCCAGGCAGTCCTATATAAACTTCGCAAAATACGTTTTTGTAAAATGGTATTGTTTTTTTATAGCTTGT